>FIZV01010942.1:0-21692 GCA_900050545.1 Trionymus perrisii | reverse complement strand
AATTATAGAAATTTTAATAGATTGGTAACATGTAGTCTGTCTCTGTGCCTAATTTAAATTTTCAAATTCTCGGAATTTTTTTGGGGTATAGTTCATTTCAATTAATTTTTGGTAGTGGCCTAGTGGCTGGAAACTAAATTGCAAAGCTACTTGACCGAGGAAGGAGTGACTCAAACTTACCAGAAGAAATACTATTTTGATGAATTTCGTTTGAATTGGACGTACTTCTAAAACAAAATCGATTAATTACTATAACAAAACAAAGTTTTTCTTCAATTAATGAAATTCTACTTCAAAAAAAAAACGTACTCATTTGTGGAAATAACGCCAATGGAATTCGGATCAGATCCTGTGTCGGGTTTCTTAGTTTCATTAGAAGAAGATTTTTTTGACGAAGTTTGGTCATCTGAAGCTATTTCCAGCAAACTTTTCCATTTGACTTTTTTATAAGGTCTTAGATTATATTTTTTATCATTATTGTTTTTAATTTTACTGGTGGAGGCAGTTTGTTGAGAGGTGGCAGCATTTCCACGTATTTGAGACTCAGCATGAGAAGTTGCAGTACTAGAAGTAGGCTCCTGAAAAAAAAAAAAAAAAAAATAGAATGAAATTAAAGCTAGGAAATGATTAAGTATTTGATTCTTTTACTTGAAAGTTTGTTCTCTCGACGATATCTTGTTTTGTAGAAGTGAAATCATTACTCAAAATGCTGGTCGGTTTTGAAGGAATCAGCTCTTCGAGAGGAGGGATTCGAGGTGGTGGCTGTTTATAGTGATATTTTACGATGTCAGGAATCTGGAAACGGAAGTCGTCAAATAAAATTAATTTCGATTAGAAAAATTTAATCGGATAAACGCAAGACATACCTTGACCGATGAATTAACAAACGGTCGAATCTTGGGCTTTTTATCGTGCGATTTAATTTTCTCGATAAAATTTGATTTTACGTCTTCGTCGTCAATGGGAACAGAAAATTTACTCCACCAAGACATCAATTCGGTAATACTAGAAGGATTTTTCATGACACGTTCCTACAAAAAAATACGCATAATATTAAAAACTTTTCAAACTAGCTTCATCGTTCCATAATCGAGTTAAAAATCACCAGAACGTGATGTGGATGTAGTGGACACATCCATTTTATGTCTGGAATATTACACAACGGAGGATTAAGGCAGTTCAAGTGGAAATGTGCCGGGCAAAAATCACAACTGATTATTTGTCCAACAAGACACGTTCTGAAATGAATAACAAAATAAATGTTTTAAAAAAAATTGATAAATAAAAATTCCTTTTAGAATTTGATCAACTCACCCTTTGCAATAATAACACTTTCTGGCAGGTAATTTTATTAAATCTCTGGAGTCTAGATCATTGGCAAAACTATCAGAATCTATAATCGAGAGAATAATTAATTTAATATTCCCCTACTTTATCAGTACACTAGAAGCAAAAACAAATCGAATACCTTTTTCGGTGCTTATCAAATTCACATCTATGTTTGCAAAGTATTCAACGGGTAAAGTAAATTGCTTAGGATTCCCTTTAGAAGCATCCTTTATTAGATGAGCGAAAGCTTTTTTGATTTCGGTGGCATGGTCTACCTTATTAGGTCGCCCTTTACGTTTCGATTTTGGTGGAGCTCGTTTTCTATTCTTATTTTTAGTACCATTGGATGATTCCATAAGGTGATTGTTTCTTCGATTTTTCAATAAGTAATCGCAGTTCGTCAAATTGATATGAATTTGCTTACGTTTAACGATTTCGTCAAAGCTGGCCGTTTCACAATCAGGCGAGTTCCTCGAAACGTTGGTATCACTATCGGTAGATATTTTCCGATTTGATTCTTTAACCTGGTTAACTTTAGCTTGCTTATTGATACCGAGGATCTTCCAAACTTCGTCCATATTTAAACCGTTAATGTCACGGGGGACGTCTTCGGCAGGCGAATCGCGACATTCGGTCTCCGGTTCTGTTTTCAAAGGGAATGCGAGATTATCTTGAGGCGATTCGTCTTCTTCTTTGCATTCCATTTTTATAGGCATATTTTCTACGGAATCGGCCTCGGAGCTTTCCTCTAACTCGCTTCCTACGTTTTCTTCATCGATGCTTTCGCCTTTAATGATGACCGAATCCTGCAGAAGAATCGGTAGCGTGTCTTTCATTACCGGAGATGGAATTTTATGCGGCGCTGAATAGATCATATTCGTCGATTTTGGTTCTGCGCGTTTTAAACCGTTTTTAGCGGTAGACATTTCTACGGATTTGGGAGATGTACGATGTAGATCTGAATGTCGTTCTGTTGAATTCTGAGCTAGTTTATGCTGTGGTTGAGAAAAATTATGATGTTATTTGATAAAAAATAAGTACATTTGGTCAAAACACATACCTGATTGTTTTCTTGTGCGTATTGACATGAGTTACAAATCCAGTGACCGTTCAAAACCTCTTTCTCAGATAAAGGTGGATCGCTATAAAAACAACACATTATCGTGACATTTTCGTTAACAAGATACCAAAACAATATTCAAATTTAAATCATACTGGCAGAGCAAATGAAACGATGCAGAGCAGTTGGCACAAAAATGAACATTTCCTCTTTCGCCACAAGCGTCACAATAATCGTGACGTTTGCCTCTTCTTTTGGAAAATAGACGTATATCCGATGCACTCTTCTCTCTGGAAGTACTACCGTTGCACTTATCAGGCGGTGCTATCAGGGCTTGAATTTTCTGAAAAATTTCATACCATTATAATGAGTACGAACCTGTCTTTAAAACACGAACAGGTCTGAATAAAAAATTATGTTAATGTGTAAGTTATCACTTGAGTATACTCTTACGGGCATCAGATCTTCATAAATGCTGAAATTACTCATCTTCGGTCATCCAATTTTTTTATGATGTTTATTTCAACGCTGAGGATTTTTAAATAATTGCAGCAATATTAGCACAGTTTTGAGAGGTGTTTACGTACAACTGAACTCGGAACCGGTTCGGAATAAAATTTATTCGTTAATGTTGGTCATGTTTTTCGGGACTCGGGTAAGTTCATGAGTTCAAGTATATATTCGAAAATGATAAGTGAACACTTCGTATATTTTAAATTAAATATTTAGCGAAAATTTGACAATTTTTTTTTTCAAATTTTTTGTAAAAAGTAGAAAATTTTTCCATGCAACCGATGGCAAAATTCGTTTATCAATTTGACTTTGACCTGTGTATGGTGGCTTTCTAAAATTACGAAGGCACTAATTTGAATTTTTCAGTGTTGCCTGTTGAAAAGTGAAAACACCAGCATAATTTTTTGCTTAGCATGCAAAAAAATCAAAAAAAGAATCTGCACTAATCAGCACACTTATGACATTTTCTTCTTTTTTTAAAACAAAAAAATTATCTCTATTTTCCTTCACGAGGAATTTAAATTGCACCGCACCCGTACCTTCGTCTTTCGTCGGAGAATATCGCTGAAAGTTAAAACACCCAACACGATCGTCCAAAAGCAATTACATTATCATTCAGATACGAATTTAAAGCATTACCATCTTTCCTTCATAATCTCATTTTAACTGTCAAATCAAATTCTTTCACCATGATTCAAACATTAAACTAGGACGAACCCCAGTCCTAGGTGTTGAAACGAAGCTGAAGCTAGTAAGCGTAACTGTGAATGCATCATTGAAAATTCGAATTTATTTGCAAATAATTTAACACAGGTGCAATGTATTATGTAACATCATAATATTGAACTTTAACAAAAGCGGATTTCCATAAATATAAATACTTCTATTTTGTATAAAGGTGCAGAGTCACAGAAAACATAACGTACGAAGACCTAAAAAGTACTTTTCAAATTTGGAAAATAATCTTAAAAAACGAATTGGTGCAATTTAAATAAACGTTATTTTTTTGCATACCTAACACACTACGAGATCCATTTACACAAAGTAGATATGCATAATGATTAAATAAATTATAACTAAAACTACATAGTAAATTTAACCAACTAGCACTACATCAGAACACTTTTTTAATAAGGAAAAATTTTGGTAGGTAACACAACATATTACGTACATTACAACACCGTTTGACAAAATTTTTGGATTTCTAAGGAAATATTTCAAATATAATAATTTTTTTCATGCTAATCTTATCGAAGAATTACAATGAGACAAGTCTCACATTGTGGTAACATTAAAATTGGAAAGAATTTAAAAAGTAGTTCTACACAGTAATACCTAATAGCAATCTTGCACGGTTTATCACAGATATGAAAACATCATCGATCATTTCTCTCGAGTATAAAACAACAATTTAAATTCCATAGAGTTAAAATGACACAAAGCATGGCACTCCAGTTTTGTAGTAGATAATCTAAGATTTAGTAATCTAACTTATGGAAAAGAGCGGACAGTACTAAAGATGGCACTGATCTACTGAATGGTAACTCACCATCTTCTCTGATGGTATTTTATTCTTATAACATCTATAAAAATTGAATTCGAATTAGTATAGAATAAGATAGCATTTCGGTTAGTTCATGCAACGCTTACTTTCACTAAAACTGTCATTGTAGTCCGTAAAGCTTTCAAATCTTAGTGTTTAACTCTGTAAAAAAATAATTTCCGTAAATAAATAACGAATAAAGTTCTTTACTCCGGAAATAATATTTAAAAAAAAAATGTTCTAGGAGAAGATGACTTTTTGAAAAATGCCTCATGAGATTAAAATTTGCCTACGATGACAGTTTTATGTAATTCACAGTGGTAAATTTACGTTGAAACTTTAATTTTCTCTCCAATCCATTTTCTTCCCATCACCTCCTAAAAATAATGTATACTAAAGAAAAGTCTTATTAATCCGCATGCAATATCAAATACCATTCTTGAGTTAGTAATCCATAGAAATTCATTGATCACATTCCCACGATTAAAATTCTTCACACGAACGAACTGTAGAATCTTCCAAACTGCACTGCTCTTTCTTTTTTCATCGCATTACGATTAAGAGCGAATATTAAAATTTAGTAACGTATCCATTTACTAAGAAGTGATAATGTTACTCGACAATATCTATTAAGCGCTGGAACATTTCTTGCCGTATTATAGGAAGGCATCCTTAATCTGTAAATTTTACAATTCCTAAAAATTTGGTGTTAAAATTTCCCATGCACTTTCGTCAGATTTTTTTCAAAGCACTCAACCGTTGAAAAAACGTACATAATTTGTATATGAAGCATCTCGAGATAAAAAACCGAATATAGATTCAGATAGCAGTAATTGATATTACAGTATTAATTAAATAATGCCCAGATTATGTAATTTAAAATACCATAAGATGATATAATACCCTTATCTCAATCTCAAGTGCTCTACTCAAGTACTGATTTGTACGTTATCTCGAAAGAAAATTTTTTGAAATTTGGACAATAATTGAAAACGAAATTAATAGGTTTTTTCCAAAAAAATTTCCATCGAGAATACAGAGCGTTCATGCAAAATACACGCCAAGCTGGTTGGTTATACAATTAGAAAAAACTTCACAACTTACCAATATCTCAGATAGAAAAATTGAATCTACGTAGCACATAACTGTGGAAAATTTTATCAAAATTTCAATTTTGAAATTCGTGATACCAATTTCTCCACTCAAACACCTGCTATGAAATTCAATCCAGAGAATCTTACCAGAGGAACATTTAGTTAAGAAAAGAGAAAGACAAAACACCACATTGATTTCCAGACAGAAACCCGAAGAATTCATAATTCAAAAGCCATCTTCAACTATAAGTAAAGCAGCACTTTCACCGGTTAAAATAAAAAATATCGTACTTGTGTTCAGGATGATTCCTAATTTGATCGATTAAAGTATGAGGAGGCATTTGGCCGGTACATATCTTATAAACAGCCGTAAACAATGGAAATCTACAACAAAAAAAATGTCTCCATGAAAAAAAATTCTTCAAAATGTATCAGTAAAGTTAGAAATGAATGCTTACTCATTTTCCATGTTTTTGTTCTTGAGCATATAATTCACTTCTTCGGCGGTAATTGGTCCTTGTAATTTTTGTCCATTCAACATTTCCTTTTCTAATTCTACTATCGACTGTAACGTAATAAAAATTAATAAAAATCCATAAAATGAATCGATAACATGCACAGTAATAGTTACTTTTCCTGTTTTCACGAAAGCTTCGGAAACTTTACGATTACGACCACCGTAACATGTGGTTATTAAATCTGCCACACCGCAGGATTCGTTGAAAGTCGATAAGTCTTTAGAATTATAGAAAGTTTCGGAAAATTTAATCATTTCCATTAATCCTAAACGAATTATAGCTGATTTGGTGTTATCACCGAGACCCATTCCGTCAGCAAAACCAGCACCGCAGGCTACGATATTCTGCAAAGAATAAAATAAAAATTAGAAAAACTCTTTTTGCCAAATTTCAATTACTTGACTATTTATTACCTTTAGGGCACCGCAGACTTCTACAGTATCGACATCGCTAACGACGGAAACTTTGAAATTATCGGTTTCTATTAAATCTTTTAAAATAGGAGCCATAACTTTATCTTTACAACCTGAAAATATGAAACTTATTAGAATAATGGATTTTTTCAAAAAATATATATTTCAACGCACCTATCGTAGTTTCGCAAAATTTTTCTTCGGCTACTTCGTGAGCTAAATTTGCTCCCATAAGAACACTAACTTCGATACCTAATATTCTGTTGATGATGTGAGAAATTAAATCGATTCCACCACCTTCGGCTCTGTCGAATCCCTGTCACAAAATTGAGCTATAATTTCAATCGTATTTATTTTACAACGATGGCGAATATTATTTACCTTGATTAGTGATAATCCTACAGCGGTTGGTTTAATTTTACCACGTAAAGATTCACATTGGCCTTTGATGAATTGATGGGGAACGACGAATATTAGAATATCAGCATCTTTGGCAGCTTCTACTAGATCAGGTACAGCTACCTAAAACGTTTACAAGGTACTTTTAAAAATGATCTACCCGTACGAAAGATCCGGAAATAAAATCACACTTACGACATTAATGGGTAATTTATGTCCTGGTAAATATTTCACGTTTTCGTGTTCCGTGTTGATAATTTCGGTTAATTTACGTCCGTTGATCATCTCTTCGTAAACGTACATGGTGACAATATCGTCAAACGTTTCGAGTCGAGCGGCGTTGTAACCGACAAATTTGGCGATGGCAGAACCCCTGAAATAGTTTTCATTAGCACGTGTATTTGGTGTTATCGATCTGAATAAAAAATTTAGCTTACCAATTGCCGGAGCCAACGATGCAGACTTTTTTCGGAGCAGCCATTTCCGACGTAGAAATTTATCAGTAGTTGAATTCGACGGAGGGATATATCACAAACCGGCACAGTAAGTTAGTTCGGAGCACGTTTATGAATCAATGAGAGAAAATTCCGCGTAAGCCCAGACGATCGGTAACTACTTAATTTTCGCGATATCAAGCACTAGAAATTATAATCGATAATTCCTATTGAAAGGTCACCGCGGCCGCCAGTTATATGTGACCTATAAGTTTAAAGTGTATTACTTCAGAGATTTAATATTATAAAAACGAATAAACAACTATCTACCTAAACGTATATGTAACGCATTGCGAAGCATGTTCAGTTATTTTTGAAGTTGAACGCTTGAAGATAAGACCGTGACCTTGAAAGTGACCTTCTTTCTAATGTATGCCTATCCTCGCATCTGAAGCAAAAAATTCTCTTTCGTTTTGAAATTTTTTTTCAAAAGTAAAACTTCACAGGAAGTGGAAGATGATAAAATTTTCAGGGGCGAATTTTAATCGTAATGAGATAGCCTTTGATTAAATTTTTCTAAAGGAATAACGAAAAACCTGAGTATACCGATGCTTTGAGGGTAAAGTTAAATTAATTCTTATGCAACGATGCAATTTAATTATCACCTGAGTAATAACAAACTAACTAATGAATAAATCATAATCCGCATGGACCCTGGACTAAGAAATACCTAATTATTAAATTGCTGAGAACAAATTTCATTGAAAAATAATTATAATTATGTTGTAGCTTACCGTATTTTGAGGTACCCAACCTAAATCATAATGTGCTTTTGTAAAGATTGAAGAAAAAGGATTACCTAATTTCAATAGGTCGTGCGATAGTGGGTAGATATATTTGTAGTGATGCCAGTCAGCTATTAAAATTATAAAATTAAATATTTAGAAATGGTTCATCGGTTCATTAAAGCATTTCAAATTCAAGCTCCCTATCCCCCATCAAATCAACTTAGGTAGATACCTATTTGATTTTTTTTTGGTAAAAAGTGAAAAATATTTGAAAATTATTTTAACAATTTTTATTCGGGAAAGGTAACTAGGTATTTCTTTAATTTTTTTCACTTCTAAATTTACATTATTTGGCAATCGGCCATCACCTGAGGGTATAATTATACACAAATAAAAATGAGGGATACTTCGCTAAATTTAAAATGTTTTTTCGAACTTTCACAAATAAAAATCTATATCTATTTTTTCAAAATTGAAAATAATAATGTATTTCTATAAACTTACCCTGTCTTGAAATCGAATCTGTCGAAATGTCGAGTATCGAGCTGTCACACCGCACGAAAAAAGTTAGAGAATGGTTTCTTTCTGAAATTAAGTACATTTTTTTTTTTAAACATTGCTAATATTTTTAAGAAAAATTATCCATAACCTTCACACTCGATAAAAATTATAAAAGAAAAAAATAATGAATAACAAAATAGGTAGGTATAGGTACTTGATCTTTGGTAATAAAACAATACCACCAACTAATGACTACGCGTGGTTTATTCTATAAGAAAATAATTTAAATTTTAAAGAAGCTTTCGAACGTAAACCATCGTGAACGTATAAATTTTTAGCTCTACCTACGTTGAGAAATATTTGCTAAAAAAAAACGACTTTCATATATATAAGGTAAAAATAAATAAATGCCAATGAGAATGAAGAATATAGGAAAATTCTCACCTTTTAAGTAGGTCGTTTACCTTATACGTGCATCGAGTTAACGTATTTACCTACTCGTATTTCACTGACTGAACAATCAAAAACAACTTTAGTTGAAACTCTTGAACTTGAACTGTAAATGTTACTGCAGCTTTATTTTAAGGTTCACGGCTACTTATCTAACGAATTAAGTTAAACCGATTTAAATTCAACTCACGATTATTCGTATAGCTATTTCAACTTCATCCCAGCATGAATAAATTATATAAACCACACCGAAACCATAGTTACACATAAACTTCTCTAATTGAATTTGTCATCGTTATTCCCGCATGTGGGTACCTACTTTTTTCATTTTTGAGATGAAGTCGAGAAAGCTTATTAGATGAGAATACCTAATGAATTTTTTTTTACTGCCAAAAAAATTAAGAAAAACTATTTTTATTTTTTACATTCGAAAAAATAGAAAACTATATTTTTTATTTTAAAAAATGAGACCTTTTCCTTCTAATATGAGATTTCTTGCTCAAAAAAGCAGTTTTTTTTTTTAATGGAGAATTTCTTTTTTACTTCAGTTCTAGAAAACTGAGATTGTTTTCTTCTGAATTACAAAGATTTTTTCCAAAAATTTTAGAAAAAAAATTTTTACTGTAAAAAATTGGGAAATTTTTTCTCTAAAAAAATTAAGAATTGAAGAAATTTTTGCTTCGTAAAATAAAAATAAAAATATCTTCCAAAAAATTTAAAATTTGTAGGTAGGTAGGTATTTCAAAAAATTGAAATATTTCTTTATTTTTTTCCTCCAAAAATTTGAAAAATGTTCAAGGGTAAAACATTGAAAATCTTTTTATTAAGAAATTTAAAAAAATCATTCCAAAAAAATGAGAAAATTTTTAATTTTAAAAGAAGTGAGCAATTTCATCTTTAGAAAGTTTGTGACATATTTTTACTCCAAAAAAAGAGATTTAAATTATAATTCCAAAAAAAAATGTAGAAATTTTTTGCTTCAAGAAAAATGGAATATTTTTATACTTAGATATAGGTACCTTCCAAAAATTACAACATATTATTTTTCTCTCCATAAAAAAATTGGAAATTTTTTGATTAATTCAAAAGTTGAAAAAAAATATTCCAAGTAAATGAGACAATAAAAATTAAAAAATAAAAAAAAATCTCCAAAAATTTCAAAAATATTTTTACATTGAAAAAAAAGAGGAAAAAAGTAAATTGATTCTTTTCATCAATATTTTTATACCAAAAAAGTGAGGAATTTATACTTGCGAAATTTTTCGCTCCCAAAAAATTGAGGCATTTATTGTATGGAAAAAATAGTTTAAGAAAATAGTTTTCTCCCAAAAAATTAGAATGTTTTTCATCAAAATTTTCAAATATAATTATACCTATTCATTCAGTTGAAAAATTTCTCAATTTTTCCTTCGGAGAAATAGGATGAGCCTAATATCTAGGTAGATAAATTTTCTCTGCCAACATTTGAAAAATATTTTTACTCTGAACTTTTTTAAATTTTTTTTCAAAAAAATAAATAAATTTTTTAATTTGAAAAAAAAAAAAATTAACATATTTCTTACTTATTTCAAGAAAATTCAGAATCCCCTCTCCCCCCTCCACAAAAAAAAGATTTGAAAGACATTCTTTCCCAAGAAAATTAATTGCAGATTTTTTTCTCCGATTTCGAAATAGGTAGGTATAGATATCTATATGTATCTAGTTTGTATTAAATTTCCATCTTCTTGAATTTTTTTTAGGTAAAGCAGATTTCACTTTTGGAATACCTATCTATTTAGAGTGTACCTCGAGCATTTGAGGTAGCTACTGCTAAATTTCCGGTCATGAGCTGATGATAAATGTACCTAAGAATGTTAGTTCATTATCGAAATTAATTCGCAAGAAACCCAACTTCAATTACAGGTAAATATAAAAAAGAATTATGTAATCATAATTTGATTAGAACGGTTTATCAGCTCTTTATACGCTTCACATAGTGGGGTATTCATTTGAATTGATAAATAATTACGAAAATCCAACATTTGCTCAGCGCAGTATATCATAGGTATGAAGTGTTTTCATTTATATGTGGGATAAATTCAAGAACCACATTGCAAACTCGTAATTCGTGAATTCACCGATACGTATACAAAAATGACTTCGAAAAAGAGAGGTAAGAAAAATTAAGAAATACTTCATAAATACATATATGTAAGGTACTAGTTTAATTAACTTTGGCATGTTTTTATCACATTTTGAATATGATTTACAGTCTTGATAAGCGTTTCGGACAAAACCGGATTGCTCCAATTCGCTGAAAAATTAGCTCAAAATAATTATGAGATAATTGCATCCGATGGAACCACATCTTATTTACAAAGTGCGAAAATTTCCGCTAAACGAATTACAGACGTGACCAAAAGTCCGGAAATGTTAGGCGGACGAGTGAAAACATTGCATCCAGCAATTTACGCCGGTAATTGACCACGTGTTGAATGTTTCGATTCTTTAACTTGGCAAGTTTTAGTGGGTGATTTTATTCTCTTTTTAACTATTTCGTAGGTATTTTGTCTCGAAACACAGAATCGGATTTGAAAGATCTAGAAGTAAATCAATTCGATTTAATTGATATCGTCGTCTGTAACTTATACCCTTTTAGTTCAGTAATCCAGAAACCGAACGTGACTCAAAGTGATGCAATTGAAAACATCGATATAGGTAGATAAGATGACCTATGACTTAATTTAATCCATTATAAGTCTATTAAAATGGAAGAACGTAAAATTCTGCCCATGTACGTACGTAGTTAACTCGACGATAAGATGACTTATTTTATATAATCTTTTGATAATAATCTCTTGATTAGAATGAATTCCTTCCGGGACGAATTATTAAATCATGTAAAGAAAATAATTATTCTACTGGTACCTATTTTTGAGTTGAAAATGAACATTTTTTTCCAGGTGGAGTGGCACTTCTACGAGCTGCTGCGAAAAATCACGAACGTGTTACTGTCATTTGCGATAATGACGATTACGAAACAGTGATAAATGAAATTAATAATTCACCATCTGGCAGCGTATCTTTAGAAACAAAGTTAGCTCTTATTGTGTTAATAAATGATCGATAACTTGGCATAGGTATTCTCTAACATCATGTGTTTTCTTCTAGGCGCAGATTGGCAACGAAAGCATTCTCGTACACAGCAAATTACGATTCTATAATCAGCGATTACTTTCGTAAAGAATTTCGTACCAATGTAGACCAGAGAAATTTAAAATATGGAATTAATCCTCATCAAAAACCTGCTCAAATTTACAGTAATGATGGACCATTACCGTTGAAAGGTAAATACCTCCGTTCATGTTTCACCAATGAAGTACCTGCCTACCATACTAGAAAATCAAAACATCTTTTTTAAATAGTTTTAAATGGATCGCCGAGTTACATTAATTTATGCGACGGCTTAAACGGATGGCAATTAGTACGAGAATTGAAACAAGCCTTAAATTTACCAGCAGCTACTTCGTTCAAGCACGTCAGTCCGGCAGGAGTTGGTATTGGGTTATCATTAACACCAGAAGAGGTACTTACTTGACATTTCAGTACTATTCGTAAATATTTACTACGAAAGGGAAAATTTTAAATGTTTCGTTTCAAGGCTCAATTTTGCATGGTATCCAACTCCAACGAACTCTCACCTTTGGCAGCTGCCTATGTCAGAGCTCGAAGAGGCGATCCTATGTCTTCATTCGGTGATTTTATAGCCTTATCTGATGTTTGCGATGTTTCTACGGCTCAAATAATATCTCGAGAAGTAATTAATCCATAAATAAATATCATACGATATTGATATTGTTTACTCTGAAAACTTGAATACACAAATGAGAATTATCAACAAGTTATTCGTTGTAAACAAGATTGCACCGTAGATTAATCTTTTCAAACGTAAGTAGATAATCATTATTCTCGTGTTATTAGGTTAGCGATGGTATTATCGCTCCTGGATATGATGAGCAAAGTTTGGAAATTTTGAAAAAGAAGAAAAATGGCGCATATTGTGTACTTCAAATTGATCCCAATTACGAACCATCTTCCGTTGAAAGCAGAACTATTTTCGGATTAACGTTGCAGCAGAAAAGAAACGATGCTGCAATCAATGAGAATCTATTATCAAACGTGGTTACTAAAAATAAAAAGGTTAACCATTAATTCAAAAATTAATTAATTATTTAAAAAATAAATTTATCAATGCACGTCGAATTAGCTTTCAGAGGAAGCGAAAAGAGACCTGATCATCGCGACCATTACTGTCAAATATACTCAAAGTAATTCAGTTTGCTATGCCAAAGGTGGTCAAGTGATTGGAGTTGGTGCTGGACAACAATCTCGTATTCACTGTACTCGATTAGCTGGAGAAAAAGCAAACAATTGGTAGGTAAAATAAAATTCTCATGGAATTTTTGAAGTCAACATTTTCGGTCTTAAAGTGTAAATTAATTTAAAGGTGGTTACGTCATCATCCGAATATATCTCAATTAAAATTCAAAAAAGGAATTAAACGAGCTGAAATATCGAACGCTATAGATTTCTACGTAACTGCGGATCCATCAAGTGGTAAATCATTTGCATAATAGAAAACCTAATGCGACATGAAAAATTTCCACTCGATTTTTTTTTTAGTGACCAAAGAAGAATTACAAGAATGGCAGTCTTTCTTCGATGAAGCACCAAAACCACTCAGCCAAGAAGAGAAAATTAAATGGGTCTCTGAATTGAAAAACGTAGCTCTATCATCGGATGCATTCTTCCCATTTAGAGATAATGTAGATCGAGCCAAACAGGTATAAATCGGAATTAATTGATCTTAGGGGATGGGGATAAAAATGTTTTTTTTTCAACAAATCGAATGTTTACAGAGCGGCGTCAAATACATTGTTTGCCCTTCCGGATCAGTTATGGATGAAGTAGTTATTGAAGCTTGTAATCAACATGACATTGCTCTAATTCATACCGATTTACGTTTATTCCACCATTAATTAGATAGCTAATTATTTATATGGGATATAAAAACAATACTGTTATCATTTTTTATCGAAAAAAACTAGTTAGATATTTTTTTGTTTTGTAATTTTTTAAATATTTTTCTCGAGTAGAAAAACAATAGTTAGTTGCACCGAGAATTGATTACTTTCGAATTATTCACCAGTAAAAACATTTTAGTCCTTATTACCTTAAAAAAAACTACGCGCCTTCAAATGGTCCTTCCTGAAGCTTAAATTTTTCTCAAGGTAAACCGGAATAGTCTGCAACAAGTCAATATTTCACTTCACATCATAAGTCATCACTGAGTTATACCTAAGTGTAGAGTAAAGAAATTTATTGCCTTACCTTTTCCATCCCATGAAAAATTCCTCCCTCCAGTTCGCAAATGTTACTCAAGTAAAAATATAACAAAAATATATTGAAAACAGATATCACACATTCATCGGTCTTCTATAAGCTAATAATTCATCAGTATCGTACAAAGAATGAATTAGACTATACATGTACTTGAAAAAAAATAACAAGTTATCGTATTCCCTATTCTGGCATTCTGATAAAGGCAAATCCACAATCTGAGAACAATACTGATGTACCTCATGAAGTGACTGATGGATTGCTTCGATAGTGGCCAGGTACCATCTAGGACTGCCTTTTTGATGGCGCCAGAAATTCGATGGACGTGTTTGTAGAACTACACTAGGTAAATCTATTGAAATTAGAAATTAAATGAATATATACTTAATTGTAAAATATGATTGCGACTAATGATATTATTTGAG
Organism: Trionymus perrisii; assembly: GCA_900050545.1. Taxonomy (NCBI): domain Eukaryota; kingdom Metazoa; phylum Arthropoda; class Insecta; order Hemiptera; family Pseudococcidae; genus Trionymus; species Trionymus perrisii. Next base: position 6,846 of record FIZV01010942.1, on the reverse strand, counting down.
TACCTTTAAAACAACTATGCATTGGTCTACTCTGACGCCAGGTCCCATCGACAAAAAGAAGTCTATTAAAAGGTAACTCTACCACATAATTTCCAATTGTAATTTTTCCGATTTCATTATCGTTATCACTTTCGTTTTTCTGCCTGATAATAAACATCGATTATAGTTGAAAATTGCATCTCAAAATCTACCAGCTACATGAAAAATTTAGCTATTATTACCTTACAATGACAGGATGTGTGTCCAAATATTCTTTTATGGAAGTGGAATTCTTGCCAGGGTAAATTAAAACAGTCTATACCAAATTTTTACACATTACAACCAGAATAACGATATGTGTTAGGTGTTTAAAATCTTGAAAATAATGACGTACCTTTCCATCGTTTGGGTAACTAGGAACATTTGTTGGATACGTGAAGATGGATACTTGATTAGGAGCAATTAAGGCTGCATGAGCTGATGTACTTTTGCCTTCTATTTCTTGACGATGTTTCACTACATCAATCTTAATAGGTAACTAAAAAAAAAAACAAAACATGAGAATCAGCAGGAATATTATTTTTGTCATCTTGAAAGCTAAATTCACCCGAACTCGTGGAACAATATCTTTAATATCTGCCATTGGTATGTAACAACTGTAACAAAAGAATTTTCTGGATTTATTGCAGTTTGGGCAAAGAGTCCTTCCTTTTACATCACTCAACATTCTCCACTTGTTGGAAATATTGTACTCAGCAAAAGGATCTTCATTAGATTCCATAATCTAGAAAAATATGGACAAGCAATTTTTAAGTTCATTGCTCAAGTGACGGAACATTGGTTAAATTAAAATATTGTACAGATTTTGATACGATTGATAAGTAAAACTAACTTCTGCTGAAATCGTATAAAAATCATCTTTGAAAAAATTAAGTAATTCTGAATAGAGAAAAATGGAGAATAAGGCAGAAAAACAAATGAATTTCACTGAAAAAAAGTAAAAAAACATTTCAGCAACTTTGCTGAAATGAACTTTACAAATTTTCTAACTATCAGCCAAATACGATTAAGCAGATAGGGGAAATGGAATGAAGGAAATTGATATTTGACCTTATTCAAAATTAAAAGGAAGTAAGATAAAAAATAAAATATTGATAAAACATTCCAAACAAAATGAAAGTGTTTGTACATTCGATAAAATTTTATATTATACAAAAACATTGAAATTAATTTGATATTATAATAAGGTCTTTTCCTTCGCACGTGTGAATTAAAGCTTGAGAAGTTTACCTCTAAAATTATCGATTAAACAGCAAAATTAAAAATACCAGACAGAATGGAAAGTGGGAACAATTTACACAAGAAAAATCAATCACAATCACAATTCATTCAATTTTTCAGCAACTAATTAAAAATTATTAGTAAATTAATGAATCTGAAATATAAAATTAATTTGAAAAATTAAAAAAATATCCTCCAAATTTTTACTGATAAGATGTTTATTTTGTACTTGTGATAAGAAATCAGCCAATCAGATTACGAGTTGAACATCGTGAAGCGCCATCTGTCATTCGATTCAGCTGAAATAAATTTTCTGTGCAAAATTTGAAGAAAATTGCAATTTTGTACAAAATTCTTGAATAATTGCGCAGATCAGTCGATTTCGAATTGAACTTTTTACACATTTAAATATCTAATTTTGTTTTTAAAATTAAAACAACATTCAGCAAGATAATTGAAAAAATTCAAGTATTTTTCCCCCTTCCAGCCGCTTTTAATGGCCTCCCCACGCATTACTCATAAAATCGATGACTAAAGAATTTTCCATAGGCGTGTGAGCGACTTTTGTTATGATTTTTATGAATAAGAGTAATTATTGTGATTAGATTATTCACCTTTCGTATTATTTCGTCGCTGTTTGTTTTATTAGTTATGTGATTTTTATAATTAAAAGTAGTCCTTAACCAATTTCATCTACTTAATAGTTATAATGTTTGCAATATCGAAATAGCTAATTTTAATGATACGGACATGTGTGTAATTCTTAGAACCTGAACCGAACGAATGTAGTCACTACAGTTTTATACGCGTCCACTTTTGTGAAAAATATTTTCCCAATATAAATCTGAAAATGGCGCACAACCTCGGACTGACATCCTTGGACGATATAGATTTGAACGCGCTTAAGGTAACATAATAATACATTGTATTAATTAGAATTTATACGAAATTGCATACGTACTACGTTGACATGGTCCACAACTCCTTGGGTGATAAAACTCGGTTGGGATGTTGTGAATTATACATCTGTAGATTTATCCAGCTTCTTTCTATCTTCGCTGCTCGTTTCAATATTTTTCAAACATTTGGAGCGTAATGTTGCAATGTTATAGTTTTCACTTTGACTAAGAATAGCAACTATGTATGTAGGTTACACAATAGTCAAACACGGTGTGAGGAAATTGCATTTTTTCACATTTCTACTGATTTTTTTTGACCGACTTGTGTAAGTTTAACTTATGAAGTGGACACGTAAATTTCAGGATCCTGCCGGAATTTTCGAGTTAATCGAAGTCGTAGGAAATGGCACTTATGGACAGGTCTACAAAGTAAGATTTTATAACCGTTTTATTATAATTCTATAATCTAATTCGTCTGTAATCGGGTTATTATATTACTTTTTAGGGTAGACATACGAAAACTGGTCAACTGGCCGCCATTAAAGTTATGGACGTTACAGAGGTAAATATTTATATTACCGGTTTACACCGTCGTACATTCTAATTGTAATGCATGGTTCACTTTTTCAATTTCAGGACGAAGAAGAGGAAATCAAATTAGAAATTAACGTGCTTAAAAAGGTAAGATATCAGTACTCCTGAATCAATCTATTGTACATTTCGTGTACCTAATTGTCAATTTGACGTTTACAGTACTCCAATCATCGTAATATTGCCACGTACTATGGAGCATTCATCAAAAAGAGTCCTCCTGGTAAAGACGATCAATTATGGCTGGTCATGGAATACTGTGGAGCCGGTTCGGTTACCGATCTTGTTAAATCGACAAAAGGCCAATCGCTTAAGGAAGAATGGATAGCTTACATTTGTAGAGAAATCCTCCGCGGTCTTAGTTACCTTCACAGTAATAAAGTGATTCATCGAGATATCAAAGGGCAAAATGTTCTATTAACCGATAACGCAGAAGTCAAATTAGGTATTTTGGATAAATTGCATCATTTTGAGTAAAAATAGTAACAAATTATCTCAACGTATACATTTGATTGCAGTTGATTTCGGTGTAAGCGCTCAATTAGATAGAACAATCGGTCGCCGAAATACCTTCATTGGTACGCCGTACTGGATGGCACCGGAAGTTATAGCTTGCGATGAAAATCCAGACGCCACGTACGATAATCGAAGCGATTTATGGAGCTTAGGTTGGTCAATTCGTATCGAATTCGGTATTCTTGGTAAACACCCACACGTAATCTAATTCTGGTTTGCGTTTCGTAGGTATTACAGCTTTAGAAATGGCTGAATCACAACCGCCGTTGTGCGATCTGCATCCTATGAGAGCTTTATTCTTAATTCCGCGAAATCCGCCACCACGCCTCAAATCTAAAAAATGGGGAAAGAAATTCCATAGTGCGTACAATCGAACGAATTACAATACCTAATGATTCATACTTATGTGTTAACTTATCTCTAATTGTCGATAATTTTATCACGATTTCAGGTTTCATTGAAACCGTTCTGGTGAAAGATTACCATCAAAGGCCATATACTGAACATCTTTTGAAACATCCTTTTATTCGAGATCAACCTACCGAACGGCAAGTTCGAATTCAATTGAAAGATCATATCGATCGTTGCAAGAAAAGGAAGCAGGAGAAAGGTAGTGTGTGTTTGTTTACTATGTGTTCTCGAAAATCAACTCATTAAGAACGATAATGAACTCGATATATCCTTATCTTTTCTCACATTTTATTTTGCTGATAAGGCAACGAGATGTGAAAACACTTCCTCGCTTTAATAGTGTCACTCTTCCCCCTCCATACTGCAATATAATATGCTGCAGATATGATGACGTCATCAGGTTTATCTCTGCTCTTTATCGTCAAATTCTTCCGTTACTTTCGAAAAATTATGATTACGAATGATTTTTTTATTATGATGGAATTATGGATACCAAGTAACGAGGGGGAAAAAATTGTCTATTCGTTAATTCGATCACTCGTGAAATTATTTTTGCAGAACGAGAAGATTACCGTTATAGCGGTTCGGAAAATGAAGAAGATGACGACCTTCCCGGTCCTGGAGAACCTTCCTCCATTATTCAAGCTCCTGGAGACAATACGTTACGAAGAAATTTCCAACAAATTCAAGTACATGGTTTCTCCGATGCGTGTTTCCCTTCTGTAGCCGAATATTAAATTATTTTCGCATTACAGGAAGGTAAAGCTTTGTGCGCTCATATTGAATCAAAAGAATCAAAATATAAAGACAAAGATCGCGAAGAAATACCAGAACCGGGTCCACCGGCTAGGCCTCCGATTAATCAACGCCTAATCGGTGAGTATTTCAATGAGCCGACGGTTGCACATTTTCTAGATAACGATCGTTATACTTTCAGTTGTACCAGATCCTCACCCTCCTTCGCGTCCACTGCCACCGACTCCTCAGCAAATGCATCAGCAGCCAATGGCCCAACGTAATTCGCATATGTACAAGCCTTCGGTAAGTTTGCCTTCCTTCGAAGGGTGTTCTGTCGTAAACAGAGCTAAAAACATGTACGTGTGTTTAATGGGGAAAGTGGGTATTAGCGAATTAGATGAAAAGATCGTGTCTTTGTACTGGGCACGTTCCTTCCTTTTTTTCTTTTTAATGTTTTGTAACCCTTTGTTTTATTTTTTATGCTAATGCGTACGTGTTGTTTTTACATGTCTTCGATAACTCCCAGGAATCGCCAAGAAGACCAGAGGTTGGTAGATATTTTATGATCATAAACGAGTGCCCATTTAAACATAAATTCTCAAACACGTTCTTTGTTTTCGCAATTGTTTAGGATTTAGACGTGTTGGCCGCTCAGTTGAACGACTTAGGTGTGAAACCGATAGAGAATGGGGCTGCTAAACAACCCGGCCATCATCACCACCATCCGACCAACATTCTCGACCCGTTGGATTCCTCCGACGAAGACGACGACGACGAAGAAGACGATAGCAGCGGAAACGCCGCAGCTAAAGGACTAGCGAAGAAAAGACAACCTAATGATGGAACATTGTTGGCCAGCGATCCACCCAAACCTTTGTACGTTTTGTACACAATTTGCTCGTTCTTTTAACGACTTCGTTAATTATGTTTAATTCTTCCCCTCTTTGTCGTCTTCACCGGTGTCCAGATTGTCTTTCCCGTTACGTTTCATTTTCTTAATCGATGAAATTATGTCACAAATTAAGTTAATATTTGGTTAATTGGTTTATTTCGACCGAGAGCTAGAGTTCAACTGTGCTGGATATAGATTTTTGTGGGAGAGAATGTTTATCTGATTGAAAAAGATTATGTTTCGTGAAGTGCTTTGGAAGTTCTTACGTAACTTTCCTTCGTATTTTCTATTTTTTTTCACAAATTGAAACTTTGTAATTTCACCTCCGTGTGTAAAAATCACCAATTTGGTACAATTTTCAAAACTATTTTATGTAGGTACCTTCCCTTCCTTTTGGATAAAAAAATTAACCATTTGTAAGCTTCTATTTCTAAACAAAATAGGCCTTCTTTAAAGACATCGAACTCTTTATTTTACCCATTTATTTTAAAATCGTGAAATATTTTTGAAACTCGAATTGATATTTGTTTCCAGAATGGAATTCTCGCCTTACAACCGCGCTCCAATGGACATGAACCCGTCATCGTCATCAGCTGCTATGTTACATCACGAAGGTACGCGAAACACAACACAGCTCGTTAAACTGTGTCTACATCTGCGACCCATTCAACTCGCTAATATGTACACCACAATCGCTCATTCAGTCTTCCTAATTCATACACCAATTCGACGGTAATTTGCAGGTCATAGTTCAAACGCGAATAACGGTGGCCCGCCAAACCGGCCGTTGCCGCCTACGCCAGACGAAGAAGAATCGATCGATCGTAACAGTACGTTGGTAATGCGACGTGTAAGTATTGTACGAGAATCGCTCGTACCGGGCGAGCCCCCCGCTCGTTGCAAAATTTATCCCAATAAGGTGACGGTTCTTCACACCAGAGAGTGGGATTTAAGTAATAAGCTTCTTAATTACCACTTTTTTGAAAACAAGATTCGCGCAGTGCAGGGTTGCATTGCGTATGTACATTGTAATTTTGTATAGTTGAAAGAAACGGCGATGGCGATGGCGAAACCGAGGCGGTTTTTTGAATTAAATAACTAACGTAGTGGAGTCTGACGAATAAAGGCGGAGCAATTCAGGTGTTGAGGTTGAATTCGATTTGGAATAAGGCTTATGATGGTTTTATTGAAGGTGTGAAAGGTGAAGTGACGTAAGGGTTAATTTTAACGAATTTTTATTACATTTTTTCTTGAATATTTTTCAATGAACAAATTTTTTGTTTTAAATTTTTTCATTACGTAAAACTTGATTTTTTTCCAAAAATTTTGTATGCTTTCTTCATAATTGAAAAAAAAAAACGTGATAAGTAATATTCAAATTTTATAATAATTTTTGCTTTGAAATGTTGACTCATTTTTTTTTTTTACAATTTTCACTTATTTTTGTTTTTAAACTACAATTTGATTTTTTTTTGTAAATTTTGTTTACTTTAAACTTTTTTTTTTTTTTTTTTTTTTTTTTTTTTTTTTTTTTAAAAT
>FIZV01010884.1:0-10100 GCA_900050545.1 Trionymus perrisii | reverse complement strand
CCAAACTACGTGATAATGACGTCATGGATCCAAAAGGTTCGTTCTGTCAAGCGACACTCCTCATATTTTTTGATTGAATTAAATTTTTTAGATTTTACAATATTTTTTTTGGTTTTACTCTAATTTTGCTCTAATGCAATGCTCTATAATTATGATGATGTCGTTTGGTTTTGATGAAAATCATTTCATGATTTCATCAATCAGGAATCAGAAATCAAAATTTGATTTGAATTTGAAATTTTCAAAAAATCAGATTTTCTAAAAAGATGCAAACTATTGCACACTTTTTATCATTGTTATCACGATGAAAAGCGCTATCTTTTGTAACTGAACGGAACCATTTCCGCCAACCCTAGAAGACCCAAACAAGATTCGTCATTCCTCATCATTTTGAATTGAAAATTGTGTGAAAATCGCGTAGCGATATTATTTTTGTTATTAAAAATTCTTCATCTAGTGTTTGTGAGTATTTAATTACATTCTTATAATAATAAATCATCCTCTTGACTACCTACATACAGTGTTTTGGTTTGTACCAGGTTGAATTTAAGAACACTAACATGGTATAGGAGACTACGATCGGCATTGAATTCAAGAAATTTCTTGCTTCGGTAACCCAAAATGGGAGATTCTCTGGATAATAGTAATCTGGAGACGAATGCGGAGGATCATTCGACATCTATAATTGATGTGAATGTTTTCTTATCCTATTTGAGAAAGTTGATCACGGTGTTACTTCAAGAAGAAGGAGAGGATCTAAATACCGCACTAAATGCTACGTTCGATGACCGTTCGCATCTGGAATGCATCAAGAAATTCCTATCCGATTCTCAAGTTCCATCTTTATTCATACAGAGAGGAAGTAACAAAGGTAAATACTTTTATACCAAGGTTTTGTATTAATGTGTTACGAGGTGTTTATGAATGTACGCGGTTTTTTTCTGTAGATGACGAAGCCGAACCCGGTACCGAAAATGAAGAAGATAAAGAACTCGTTACTATCGTCATATCCAATGGAGTTCATTTCACGAATCCTAAGATGAGCAGGTGTGTATATATTTTATGCAAATTTAATGGTATGTCGTTACATATTTTACATTTTGTGTTTCTTGTTTTACAGTATGGCTTTGATTAAACGAAGTACAGTCGTCGAGGCGGATAAATCTTTGAATTCGCAAATTCGTATCATCAATTTTAGCGAAGGATCGCCGTATGAAACACTTCATGCATTTATTAGCAAAACTATGGCTCCGTATTTTAAAAGTTATGTCAGAGAAACTGGTCGTGTAGATAGGTAAATATTGTTCGAAGTTTGAGAACCCTTTTGAAAATTTTATTTTTAATAATAACCTACGATTTGAACAGAGATGGCGATAAAATGGCACCTTCAGTTGAAAAGAAAATGGTCGAGTTGGAAATGGGATTATTGCATCTTCAACAGAATATCGATATTCCTGAAATATCCTTAATAATTCATCCTGTAGTCGCTGCTGTAATTAAAAAATGTGCCGAAGAAAATAGAAAACCTAAAGTGGCTGATTTCGGCGACCGAGTCGAAGATTCAACATTTCTCAATCAATTACAAAATGGAGTTAATCGTTGGATTAAAGAAATCCAAAAGGTAAATAGCCAAACAGATCGTTATATTTTTTTTTATTCCGAGTCGACTCATTCGATTGATTTATTTTAGGTGACGAAGCTCGATCGTGATCCTTCCAATGGTACTGCCCTTCAAGAAATCAGCTTTTGGTTGAATTTGGAGCGAGCTTTACATAGAATTCAAGAAAAACGTGAAAGTATCGAGGTTGCTCTTACATTGGATATTTTGAAACATGGAAAAAGATTCCATGCTACTGTTAGTTTCGATACAGACACAGGTAAATGAGTCTTTCTCGTTATGAAGGAATCATTTCGGACAATGTTACTTATATTTTTGTGTTTTAGGTTTAAAACAAGCTTTGGCCACCGTCAACGATTATAATCCGTTGATGAAAGATTTTCCTATTAACAATCTTCTCTCGGCTACCGAATTAGATCGTATTCGCGATTCAGTTCAACAAATTTTTCAACATTTGCGTAAAATACGTAGCACAAAGTATCCTATGCAACGTGCGTTGAAACTAGTCGAAGCTATTTCTCGAGATTTAAATACTCAATTATTAAAAGTACATTTTTTTGGCCTTGTAATATTCTATTGTATTTTTACAATTTTCTTATTCGATGTGTTTTGTGTAGGTTCTTGGAACACGTAGACTTATGCATATTCCATTCGACGAATTTGAAAAAGTAATGGCTCAATGTTATAGCGTATTTTCGTGCTGGGATGACGAATACGATAAGCTACAAGCTTTATTAAGGTGAATCAAAACGTTCCCTTTATTTTTAATAAAACTGCTATTTACACCCTATAAATTGATTCAATTTTTCAAACAGAGACGTTGTTAAGAAGAAGCGCGAAGAACAATTGAAAATGGTATGGAGAATGTCACCGGTACATAAACGTTTGCAAACTCGCATGGAACATATGCGTCGTTTTCGACACCAACACGAGCAACTACGTACCGTAATAGTTCGCGTATTACGACCCAACGTCGGGACAACTCCAGATCGTGCGGATGGAGATCAAATTATGAATCCGGCATCTACCGAGCAACTCGACGAATCTTTCGATTCGGCTGATTCGAGTGCCATCGAAGTATTTAATTTTTGTACATTTGACTTCACTCCTGTGGAATTTTTTTCACAATAGATTTGTTTTAGGAGGTGAACTTGGCCTATGAGAATGTCAAAGAAGTAAATTGCTTGGATATGACTCGTGAAGGTCAAGAAGCCTGGGATGCGGCTGTGAACCGATACGAAGAACGAATAGATCGAGTCGAAGCTCGAATTACCGCTCATCTTAGAGATCAATTGGGTACGGCGAAAAATGCCAACGAAATGTTTCGTATTTTTTCGCGGTTCAACGCCTTGTTTGTTCGACCTCATATTCGAGGAGCCATTCGTGAATACCAAACGCAACTCATCCAAAGGGTCAAGGATGATATTGAAGCTTTACATGAAAAATTCAAAGTACATTATTTTACCCACGTTAATATTATACCCTTACCTATCAAAATACTTTTTATTACAATATATTTTTATCAAAAACTAGATCCAGTATCCACTGAGTAAATCTTTCCGCATGAGCCAATCACGAGATTTACCACCGATTTCCAGCTCCATAATCTGGGCCAAACAAATCGATCGCCAATTAACCATGTACTTGAACCGAGTCGAAGCAGTATTAGGTAATTAGACCATTTCATCGCGATTACCTCGCCAAAACCATCTTAATTAATCCGCGACGAATTTTAAATTCACAGGTAAAGGTTGGGAGAACCATATCGAAGGTCAGAAGTTAAAAGCAGACGGCGACAGTTTCCGCCTAAAATTAAACACACAAGAGATCTTCGACGATTGGGCTCGTACTGTACAACAACGAAATTTGGGCGTCAATGGCAGAATTTTCACCGTCGAAAGTACTCGGTCGAGGACGGGAAGAGGAAATGTGATGAAATTGAAGGTAATTTCCCTTCGAATAAAGACAATCACCAGAAATCATGTTTTTAATGTTTTATTCGATTCCTAGGTGAACTTTTTACCCGAAATTATCACCTTATCCAAGGAAGTGAGAAATCTGAAAAATTTGGGATTTCGAGTGCCATTAGCTATCGTGAATAAAGCTCATCAAGCCAATCAACTTTACCCTTTTGCTATCTCCTTAATCGAGAGTATTCGTACTTACGAGAGGACATTAGAAAAGGTATGCAAATCGTAGTTAATTTCGATAATTTTTTTATTTCACGTTTTTCACTTTTTTTTTTTTTGTTGAAACGAGAGAATATAATTTTTGATCTAATCGCAGCTCTCACAAAGGAGTTACGCTCCGAATGCGTCGGGAAAGGTAGTAATATTTGACATTGCGAGCTTCGCTTGGCTGATTTTCGTTTAGGCTTATTTGTAATTGAGAAATTTTTGGAAGTTGATATGTTTGAGTTGAATATTCTTTTTATTTTTTGCTATTTTTGGAAGAATAAGAAGAATGAAATTTTATTTTGAATAATTTTGGCAAAAATTTTAGAAAGGGAGGAGAAATGGAATTTTAAAAGGGCTGAGCTAAATGTGAATTTGTGAGGTATAAGATGTGCATTTATTTTATCGAAATATAAACAGATATGATGCTCTTAAAAACGACCAAAGAAGTATAATTATATTTTTTTAAATATATCGTCCACCCCATAATTTCTTTCCCAAATCAAATTTTTTCTGAAAAAACTCAAAATTCAGTAAAAAAAAATATTTATAAAAAAAACGATTTTTTCTGAATAAACTCAAAATTCAATCATTTGAAAAAAAGGAAATATCTCAAAAATCCTATTAATTAAAATAAAAAAAATTGACAATATGTTTTTTTAAAATCAATATTTTCTAAAAATTTTCTGAAAAAATTCCGAGGCACTCATTATTATTATTTTTTTCGATTTACAAAAAGTCTTCCATTTTTTCAAGTTTCAAAATTTCTATCAAAATGATATCGTTGTACGTATATTTTTTAATCATAAGAACTTGAAGAAATTCAATTCTAGGCTGTACCAAAAAATGTATACAAATGCTTATTTGGCCCAGCCTCGAATCAGCTGCTGTATTTATTTTTTTTCGTCTTCAAGAAGCCAAGCAAAATGAAGATCAATTGATTTTTTGATTTTTTTTTAAATTATTTTTTTGACGCACGTTAAAATATTATTTATTTATTTTTTTATTTTTTAAAATCTAAATTTTAATTAATTGAAATGTATTGAATTTTTTCATTTCAATAGATGGAAGATAAAACTAGCATAATTCCACTGGTGGCTGGATTGCGTAAAGAAGTACAACTGTTAATAGCTGAAGTGAGTTCAAAATTTACATAAACTTTATATTTGTCAAAACTTTGCAATTCTTAATGCATTTTTTCGCCTTCTCCAGGGCATCCAACTCGTTTGGGAGAGTTACAAATTGGATCAATACGTACAACGGCTCGCCGAACAAGTTTTCAACTTCCAAGAAAAAGTCGAAGATTTACTAGTCGTTGAAGAACAATTGGATGTCGATGTTCGTTCTTTGGAAACGTGCCCATATTCGGCCAACACTCTCGCTGATATTTTAGCCAAAATACAGCACGCCATAGATGACTTATCTTTGAGGCAGTATTCTAATTTACACATTTGGGTGAACAGATTAGATCAAGAGGTGAGTCGAGACCTAAATAAGCATCATTAAGTAACTCAGATCTCGAGTAAAAGTATTCTACGTTGTTAGGTGGAGAAAAATTTAGGTGCCAGGCTTCAAGCCGGCATTCAAGCATGGACTGATGCTCTGGATGGCAAAAAGAAGGATATAGATTTGAGTATGGATACAGATGCTCCGGCTCAACCTACTCATAAGCCTGGTGGCGAACCTCAGGTACCTTTCAAGAAGTCTTTTAGATTAAATTACACCATTTGAAAATATTTAATGGATTGTTTGGCTCGGATTATAGATTTTTGTTCTAGTCCACGAAGTGAGAATTACAAATCAAATTATGTACTTGTTTCCAAGCGTGGATGAAGCTCGAGTTCACATCTTACAACAGCTCTATGCTTGGCAAGCCATAGTCACATCGCAGACTCGTTTGCAGAGTACCAGATATCAAGTTAGTGATCAATAAATAGCTCTTAGTTGATTATCTCATGAATTACCTTTCTTATTAATTTATTTTTTCTAGGTTGGATGGGATTGCCCTACTCATGAAACCTATAGAAATTTGATAACAAAATTGCCACAAGGTAGTGCTGGCATGGAAAGTGCCTACGAAGCTATTGATAAAAAGATTAAACAAGTAATTCTTTTGCTTTAATTTTTTTTTTTTTTTTAATGAATGAAATTAATTTTTGAATTATTTGATCGTTCGCAGATTAAAGAATATGAACAAGAATGGCTTCAGTATCAAGCCTTGTGGGATTTGCAAACTGACATGTTGTACAATAAATTAGGCGAAGATATCAATTTATGGATGAAATGTTTGAAAGATGTCAAGTTAGTAAGACTAGTTGAAAATTTCTTCCACTAAGAGCTCGTCCTTTTGAAATAATTCGTTATGTATACTTTTAGAAAATCTCGTACGACTTTCGATACGACAGAAACACGTCGTGAAATTGGACCATTCGTCGTAGACTACGCCAAAGTCCAGAGTAAAGTATCTCTGAAATACGATTCGTGGCATAAAGACATTTTGACCAAATTCGGAGCTCTTTTGGGTAACGAGATGATCCAGTTTCATGGTCAAATTTCAAAAGTAAGTCAATATTTTTTCTTAAAAAAATTAATCCTCTTAAATTTTCTGCTAATCCAATTTTTTTGTCCATTTAGTCGAGAAACGACCTCGAACAACAATCCATCGAAGCAGCCAGTACCTCAGACGCAGTCTCATTCATCACCTACGTTCAAGCCCTAAAACGTAACCTTAAAAGCTGGGAAACTCAGGTGGAAATTTACCGCGAAGGTCAGAAGATCCTCGAAAGGCAACGTTTCCATTTCCCCAACAGCTGGCTACACGTAGACAACATCGAAGGAGAATGGGGAGCTTTCAACGAAATAATGAAACGTAAAGATTCTTCGATCCAAGCCCAAGTTCAAAGTCTTCAGATGAAAATCGTCGCCGAAGATAAAGCAGTTGAAACACGCACCAATGACTTCCTCAACGAGTGGGAACGCAGCAAACCGGTCGAAGGCAGTACACGACCCGATGACGCTCTACAACAGCTACAAATGTTCGAGTCGAAATTCGCTCGACTGAAAGAAGAACGTGATAACGTCGCCAAAGCCAAAGAAGCTCTAGAGTTACAAGATCCGGCCGGTATTAGCACGAACGACGATCGTATGACGGTGGTGTTTGAAGAATTACAAGATCTACGAGGAGTATGGTCCGAGTTGAGTCGTATTTGGGGGCAGATCGATGAAATCAGGGAGAAGCCATGGTTATCTATTCAACCTCGTAAACTTCGTCAACAACTGGATACGCTGACTACGCAATTGAAAGAGCTGCCGGCCAGATTGAGGCAGTATTCGTCGTACGAGTACGTTAAACGACTCCTACAAGGGTACAGTAAAGTCAACATCATGGTCGTTGAATTGAAATCAGACGCTTTGAAAGAACGTCACTGGAAACAGCTGATGAAAAAGCTACGTGTCAACTGGGTTCTGTCTGATTTAACCCTGGGTCAGGTTTGGGACGTGGATTTACAAGCCAACGAGTCGGTAGTCAAAGAGATCATATTGACTGCTCAAGGAGAAATGGCCCTTGAAGAGTTCTTGCGCCAAGTACGTGAATCGTGGCTTTCTTACGAGCTCGACTTGATCAACTATCAGAATAAATGTCGCCTTATCAGAGGCTGGGATGATCTTTTCAATAAAGTCAAAGAACATATTAATTCGGTCGCTGCTATGAAATTATCTCCTTATTATAAAGTTTTCGAAGAAGAAGCACTCTCGTGGGAGGAGAAATTGAACCGTATTAATGCCTTATTCGACGTATGGATCGATGTACAAAGAAGATGGGTCTATTTAGAAGGCATATTCTCGGGTAGCGCCGATATCAAGACGTTATTACCAGTCGAAACATCTAGATTTCAAAGTATCAGCTCGGATTTCTTAGGACTGATGAAAAAAGTCTCGAAATCGCCCAAAGTAATGGACGTGCTGAATATCCAAGGCGTCCAAAGATCACTAGAACGGTTGGCAGATCTTCTAGGTAAGATTCAAAAAGCATTGGGTGAATATTTGGAACGTGAGCGGACATCGTTTCCTAGATTTTATTTCGTCGGAGACGAAGATCTCCTGGAGATTATCGGTAATACGAAAAATATCGCCAGACTGCAAAAACATTTCAAGAAAATGTTCGCCGGAGTATCTTCGATCCTGTTAAACGACGAAAGTAACATCATAACTGGTATCTCATCTCGTGAAGGCGAAGAAGTCAAGTTTATCACTCCAGTATCGATCGTAGAACACCCAAAAATTAACGAATGGCTCACGATGGTAGAAAAAGAAATGCGAGTAACGTTAGCTTCGTATTTGGCTCAAGCTGTCCAAGAAATGAAACAATTCAAAGACGGTAACATCGACGCAGCCACCTATATGAGCTGTTGCGACAGATACCAAGCCCAAATTGTCGTACTGGCCGCTCAGATCATATGGAGCGAAGACGTAGAAGCAGCTTTGCAAGCGATAAGTAACGCCGAAGCTAAATCGAGCTCTCTTCAGCCTTTGGAAAAAGTCCTCACTCAAGTCGAAAGCACCCTGAACATGTTGGCTGATTCGGTCCTACAAGAACAGCCAGCTTTACGAAGAAAGAAACTCGAGCATTTAATAAACGAATTCGTGCACAAGAGAACCGTCACAAGAAGATTGCTCTCGAGCGGTGTAAATAATCCCAGATCTTTCGAATGGCTCAGCGAAATGCGTTTCTATTTCGATCCGAAACAAAGCGAAGTCTTGAGACAGCTCACTATACACATGGCTAATGCGAAATTCTACTACGGATTCGAGTACCTAGGTGTTCAAGATCGTCTGGTCCAGACACCGTTAACAGATCGGTGTTATTTAACCATGACCCAGGCTTTGGAAGCGCGACTGGGTGGTTCACCTTTTGGACCAGCCGGTACAGGAAAAACCGAATCGGTCAAAGCACTAGGACATCAGCTGGGTAGATTCGTTCTGGTATTCAATTGCGACGAAACGTTCGACTTCCAAGCCATGGGTAGAATTTTCGTCGGTTTATGCCAAGTTGGAGCTTGGGGATGTTTCGACGAATTTAACAGATTAGAAGAGCGAATGTTGTCCGCTGTCTCGCAACAAATACAAACCATCCAGGAAGCATTGAAGTCGCAGCAAGATGCCAAAAAAGAAGGCAGCCTGACGGTCGAATTGGTCGGCAAACAGGTCAAGGTTTCCGTCGATATGGCTATTTTCATCACTATGAATCCCGGATACGCTGGAAGATCCAATTTACCAGATAATTTGAAGAAGTTGTTCAGATCTTTGGCTATGACCACACCAGACAGGCAGCTCATCGCTGAAGTGATGTTGTTCTCGCAAGGGTTCAGATCTGCTGAGAAATTAGCCTGTAAAATTGTACCGTTCTTCAAGTAAGTTGAAACGAAGTCAAGTCTGAGAATGTGAAATTTATGAAATGTTTATTGTTTTTGTTTTTTTTTTGTTTTGCAGATTGTGCAGTGAACAGTTGTCCAATCAGTCGCATTACGATTTCGGACTTCGAGCTTTGAAATCTGTTCTCGTATCGGCCGGTAATGTGAAACGTGATAGAATCCAGCGTATCAAGGAACATAAGCAGAGCTCCGGCGATTCGAATGTGGATGAAACATCCATCGCAGAGAATTTGCCCGAGCAAGAGGTTTGTTAAGTGAAACTAAAAATTGTAGGTATAAAATGTAAAATTATGAAAAATTGAAAAAATTTTGGAGTAAAAAAAAATGGAAATTTTATCAAATATCAACAATTTTTTTTTTTTAAATCGTAAAAAATTGAAAAATGATTTTTTTGAAAATTCAAAATTTAGAAATTGAAAAAAAATTGATTTTAGAAAAACTTTGAAGTATGGAAAATATAAACAGAACAATATAATAATTTTTTGAATATCTAAAGCTTGAAAAAATAGCAATATATATATTTTTTTAATACGAAAAAATTCACTGCTAAAGAACAGAAAAAGTAAAAATTTTAAATTGTTAATGGATAAATTTCAAACCATTTTTTTAAATCAAAAAATCCGTGGTAAAATTAAGAAATTTACGGAAAAAATTGAAATTATAAAAAAATTCAGGAATGAGAAAAATTATGGATGAAACAAAATGAAAATAAAATTTTGAAAACTTTGAAGTAGAACAATAAATTGAAGTTTAAAAAAATATAAAATCACAAAAAATTAGAAATTGAAAAAAAATTGAAGAAAAATCAATTCAATTTTCATTAAAAAATTAAAAATATTTTTTTAAATTGAAAAAAATTGAAGGGAATCGAAAATA
>FIZV01010879.1:0-11153 GCA_900050545.1 Trionymus perrisii | reverse complement strand
AAGTAATTTTTTAAATCATAAAATTTACTAGTAAAAAATTTGGAGTACACTTTGAAAAAAAAGTAAAAGCAAAAAATTCGCAGACATCTGGGGGAAAATAATTTTATTTTTTTTTACTAATTTTAATAAGTTGAACATTTATTATTTTTTAAATTGGGAAATTCATCTTAAAAAAAAAATGGAAAATCTGCTTTATGAAAATCCAAAAATGTGTTATAAATTTTTTTTTCCTATAAAAAAATCATTGCATTTTTTGACAGTAAAAAAAGTTAGAAAAAATTGAAAAGTTAAAAAAATTCATTTAAAAAAAAATTTTAATTTTTTTTTTTTGAAAATTTGGGAAATGTGTTGAATTTTTTCCAACTTTTTGTATTTTCAAAATAAAAATAGGCATTTTATATTTTTTTAGAAATGTAATTTTTTCTACTTTTAAAATAATATTATTTTTAAACGACAATTTTCAAAAAAAATTCTACGTACCTCAATTCAACCAAAATGCTCAATTCTTTATCGCTACATTGCATAATGGCAAATTTAATCAAATTCTGTTTCGTTTCCAAGTCTTCGTAATCCTCACTTTCGCATAATCTTTTACAGACTTCCCAACAAGAGTGATTGCTTTCAATCAGTCTACTTACAATTTTCGAACACCAAACAAAATCTTTCAGCTGGAATCACAACAACGAAGAATTAATATTTAACATGAATGATGAAATATGTACCACTCTATGACTAATAAATTCCCTACTTGAAAAGCTACGTCAATTGCACAATTCATAACTTCGTATTCTAAAGATTTTTCGTAGTTTCCATCCAGATCTAGGTTATTAGCGAGTGAAATAAGTTTATCAATTTTTTTATACGAGTTTGGCTTCTGTTTCAGAACTTTCTCGATTATACGGATTTTATCTACACTCACTCGAACTGCAGATAAAAGAGAAACAATTACGAATAATTCGTAAAAGTTTAGATTTTTTTCATTAATTACTTTTCAATGGAGGTATGAAGACTCCAAAAGCGTTCAATTCTTTCAAAGCGTTTATTAATTTCTTTTCTCTCTCGATATCGGAATGGAATTCGATTAAAGACAAACAGGATCTAAATACGACACACGTTTAGTAATTTTTTCATAAAAAAAAATCATGAAAGGTAAATATTATGATTATGCATACTTAGCAAATCCGATACAAAGATCATCGTAGGAAGATGCAATGTTGAAATAATACTGAGCCGCTTCCACAACGATAGCTACACTTTCTTCGTAAGCAATCCTACGACCAGGAGGTCTATATTTTTGAGATCGTGAACAAGTCAGCACCAAAGGAGCGTAATCTTCTATGCAATCGTTTCGACTGGACGTTAACATTGTATAGGCAAATATCTGAAACAAATTCAAAATTATTTTTATACTCTAATTTCGAATAAAAATTCACGTGGAGGAGTTATTTACTCTGAGATAAGTTCCGTCGTGTAAGGACGCGTAGAACTGCTGCACATATTCCATGTCTTCTAATAAATCGTACATGTCTTTTTTCATTATTCCTCTACTGCTAGTTCTGCAAGTGAGATAATGACTGAATAATTACGAAGGAAATATTTCCAAATGGAGTATAATCCAAGTTACCTATTCAATTTAGCTATCACCATATCAGTCAATATTTTCTTCTGGAATTCCTCGTTGGTTTTATTTTGATGTAACGTTTGTACATCTCGTTCGATTCCGTACCTGTTGAGTTTCTGTAAGATTTCCAACTCGTATTGTAATTCGTTTACTCTCGAATTCAGGACAAATAATTCTTCGAAGTCGATATTGCTGTAATTGGATGATATTTAATTAGAATTAGATCCATGATCTACTATTTCTTTCGCCTTCTCTTACTTATTATCGGTGACTCCGACGTGGGGCAAACTTCGAACTATTCTATCAGCTAGATTGATTTGATCGACCCTTTTGCAAGAGTAAACGCTCAATAAAGCCAACTCTAATTTCCTTTTATCGCTGAACATGACGTCGACTTCATCGTTTTCGGCGACGTAATTGAAAAACTGTAATTTTAATGAAAGAAATTGTTAGAATATTTTAAATATTAATATTTTTCCATAATTTATTATCGACTTACGATTAAAGGTAAACTGAGATCATTTTCACTCAAACGTCTGAAGTACTCTTCTATAATGGTATCTCGAGAATTCGGATACAAAGATTCACATCGGTTTAAAAATGGTAATAAAATAGTGGAAACATCTTCTAAAAATGTTTCTTCAAAATTCGACTGAAATTCAAAGGTAATTTTTTCAGTATAAGTTAAATCGAGAAATTATTATTACTTTTCTGAAAATTACTTTAGACATCAACAACATTAGTTTGTCATTTTCTGAATAATTTTCGATCTGAGTCAATGTGATTTCGTCTTCGATGCCTAGTTCGTACATGACGGTGTCCATTACCAATAAATTATGCTGAAGGTAATCCAAACTCTGAAAATAAATAAAATATTAATCATAAGAAAAAATAATAAAAATATTCGAATCATTTGTACCCACTTTGATACCATTCAAACGAGCTAAATTCAATAACTCCAAAGCATTGTCAACGAGACCACTTTGATCAACCACTTTTCGAATTTTACTTTCGTACCAAGAAGCCAGAACTTTATACGAGAATGGATAAGGACAATCTGGATCGGTCAATTTGGTAGAATTTGATCTAATCAAATTCCTATTTAAAAAAATATAACGATTAAAGCTTTTTATTTTAAATTTTTCACAATTAGAATAAATACAAACTTGAAATTTCCAGATTCAGACCAATCAGCTTCCCGAATACGTTTGCATTTCCAAGGTTCTAATTTTTGGTGCTCGTTCATTCTGGGAAGTATGCGCCTGAAAGAAAAATAAATTTTATTATATATCCATGTTAATAAACAAATATTTTAAATCCCCCCCCCCCTCAAAAAAGAAACACATTTTATAAGCCCAATTTATACTTTACCTAAGGGAACTAGGAGATATGCATTCCGGCACATCGTCGATAATTTTCAACCAAAAAGGTAATAATTCGTCGCCATAGTAGGTTAACAATACTTCCACAGCTTTCACGTTGCAATCATGAGCATAATAAAGGGCTAAATTTAAGGGTGAATTGGAACGAAATCTTCTAAACACGTCTTCCGAATACAAGGATAGGGGATTCAATTCAATAATTTTCTATTTAAAAAAAATCGTATTAGAAAAATTTTTCAAAAAAATTGATGTGGTGATAAGGACGTTATTTTTCAATCTCACTTCGTAAACGATCAACATATCCCAGCAAAATAATAAATGTTTTCTCATTTGAAACAATAAAAGTTGACTAGGACTGAAGTTATCATCGTGTTCTGGATTAATAGTGTAATTTTTTATTTCGTCGAAGTTTATTACAGCATCAGTCTCGTCTGGTTCTAAAAAAAAATCAATATATTTATTTATTCAGTGATATTGTTATTTCTAAGAAATATTGTATATTCTTACCAGCAACGTCGTGATAATCAACAAAAACATCGAAATCTGTCAACTGTAGACCGTACTTGAGTAAAGTCTTGGCTGCTTGTAAATCTTCAGGTATCCTTTGGCAACATTCGTTCATAATCCACCATTTATTAGATACTTTGGTCTGTAAAAAGAAAAAAAAAATAGAAAAAAAATCCAAGGTGGAAAATATTCCCAATGTTAGAATAAATCTTTACCAAATAATTTTTAATGGATTCGGTCGTCGCTGGATTTTTTTCCCATTGTTTTTTATAAACTCTATTTTCATCCAATTCCAATAATCTCGCGAATTCCAACGCTTCTTCGTACTCTCCCGCGTTGATCTACAAATCGAACGAATTCAGAATAAAACACATTATTCCTCATCAAGGTAAATTATTTTACGTACCTTTTTCGAATATAATTCTTCTGGTGTAATTTGTTTAAGAAACGTGAGACCATAGGTTTTCTCAACGTATATCACTTTCTTCTGTTGGTGAAAAAATTCGAAGTACACGAAAAATTTCAAAATTTGCCTCATCAAGGAATGATTATCAGCTACTTCCAGAGCGCTCGTCGTCATAGATTCGTCATTCTATAAAAATATAAATCCATTAAAATTTGAATTGAATATAAAAATACTCTAGTAAAATACGTACTGGTTCTTCCTGATTTTGGGCAAATTCCGAATCTCTTCTAGCAGAACAAAATTTTATTTTGCAGCCTAATACGAGGAATCCATTACGAATATCACAGACGTTAGCCAATTTCGCCGGAGTATTAACCAGTTCTGGTTGACGATCGACTGAATGGCATTTGGTATTTATTTGACCTAGCAAGTTTTCCAAACTGTCCATCGTGGATACGGTTAAAGCTCCATTACGAGTTATCAGTACCAGTTTCTGAAATTTAAAACGATCTTATAATTTTTAGAAAAAAATTAATCGAATGAAAAATTGAAGCAGGTACCTTATCAGAGCAAAAATTCACATCCAAAGGTAGATAGTCGTTCGGATTACTGGTGCCATCTTCTTTCGAGGAATAACAAGGTAGATCTTGGATATTCCATAATTTATGCAATCTGAAAAAATTAATAATTCATCATGCAATCGAATATAGGCATAGTAAATTTAAAGTTGAACTTACGTCATTTGAGGAAGTAGCCATACTGATACACTACCACAAGAATGAATACAAGCAAGCAGCTGACCACTGGTCGATGCTGACATAGCAACTATTACAGTCTGTTAATATATCAAAAATTAAAAATAATTTCTATAAATTGTTTTAGTAAAAAAAAATTGAATTAAGTACTCTTTTTTTATTGGACGTGAAAAAAGAGATCCATCCGGTTTGTGTTTTAAAAACTTGTAAATTCTCGATGCTTGGTTTGGCTAGTCTATAATACGGATAATCACTCAATAATCTCCACGTACTAAGACCAAGCGTGTCTTCATCGGACTGTCCAAAAATGAATAAAATAAAAATAAAAATTCATCAACAAACGTTCAGCTAATATGAAAACCATACCTTTTGAGTGAGATTTAAAACAGGAAAGGCAACAACTAAAATATTGAATAAGGAAACATACGTTGCTGAACTCAAAATCGTATCACAGAAACAAAACGTATGATAAGGTTTAAATCCTTGCGAGGGTGATATAAAATAACTTCTCAAATTGCCATTATATTCTAAAGCGAGTAATTCATAAGGCCTGTAAGAAAATCACCTCATCATGATTCGTATCGAAATAGTTACTTTAAAATTATTGAAATTACCATTCTGTACTCCTAGTTCGTTTCTCAATAAGAAATAAAGATACTAAAGCTCCTCTAGGAATTAACGAATTCGTATCGTTATCTTCAACCTGAAATAGTCATTTATTAATTAACTATTATAAATTTCCAAATCTAATTACATGTTTAACTTTTTTTACCTTGGGTATTGAACAAATGAGATTGAGTAGAGCATCGTAACACTTGATTTCACCGCTGCTCGATGAAAAAGCTAATAAAATACCGTCGTAGCTCCAACTCAATTTTCTCCAATTTGGTTGTTGGTCCATAGGAACTGAAAATATTGTAATTTTAGTACATACCGAAAAACATTTCAGAATCGCAAATGGTACTTTTTACTGACCTGTAGTTTTAGCGACGGGTGTTTCATATTCGTCGCGTTTATGCCGAATTTCGAGAAACTTATCTTGTAAGATGGCTAATAAAGTACGGTCCGAATCCGATACAGCAAACTGCCATTGTAAACTAGAACTAAAATCGATTGTAATTAATATCTTTGATTTTATCAACAGATTAGAATTGCTCATGTTAAACATACTCTTTGAAATCGCAGATATCTTTATCCCTCAATGGAAACAATCTTTTGAGATTCAATTTATTTAGAATGCTAGAGTAAAATTCGGTATCTTTGGGTTCCTATAATGATGAAGAAACAATTAGTACTACGATATTCGTTACTATTTGATAATTATGCGAAAGTAAATTTGAAAAATTAGTTATCAAATTTGTAAAATTACCAAGCTTTCTCGGTCCAATTTCCATCGTTGAATGATTCTCGTTTCGTGTAGGATGTCTTCTTTACTCATAGTTAACGAAGTATTAATATATAGTTCAAAAAAACTACAACGTAGGTAATAAATTATGAAGATTTTGCCATTTTTCTCACAAATCAAATCTATTCAAACTTCGAAGTAAAAAGTAATCATTTTTGTTATCAAAAGTTCCAACTTGTAAATACAGGGTTACCATAACAACTAACTTGAAACTGAAAGTAATTTTTACTGATAAAGGACAGTGTTGTCACGTTGTAAATAAAAAATTAAAAAATGAACGATGACGTCAACTATCTATACTGCTTACACTGCTTACTGCTTTATTTTATATGACGTCACTAGTTTTGTGTTGTGAGCGCGAACGTGAAGTCGTGAACACAAAATTTTATCATTTTTTATTTTCAAAATTTCGAACATTGTATTGATAAACCCGATGGCCGATAGTCGATTAAGAATTCTCATTTCTTATTTTCTTATTCTTACTTTGCTGCATAGAATTTTATTTTGGTAGTTCAACAAAAAGACAGCATAGCATAGCATAGCTAAACTTCTAGCTAAACTTTAAGTGTTGACTGTTGAAGAATGAAGTAACGATTTCGCGTTTTCAATATTACGATTTCATGTTCTCGAACAAAACAAAAAAAAGGTAGCTCCTTAAAAACTATGTACCGCGTGTGACGAGATTTTTTTATCGTTATCTAATCATCCTTACTTTGTTTAGGTACTCAGTTACTCATCAAGTTGTCAAAAAATGTCTGTCAACATTATCATTGCAGAATACAATCTCTGGTTAGATAATCTCATCTCATCTACCACCGCACTCTCAGCTGTTTTAGAGAGCCCATCTGATAAGGATAACGCTGAAATTCTTCAGTGTCATCTTGACTACATGATTGTTGACGCACAGGAATTGGAAAAATTCCGCCCTTCATCTGACAAAAAAATGGCATACGACTTTAGCAGCGCCTTAAGGCCTTTAGCGACTGCTAAGCGCTTGTCTGCCAGAACACAAAACATTCTTGCCGCTAAAAAAAGTATCACGCTTAAAGGCGCTAACATGTTCTTGATAAGTGAGGTAGTGTCAAAAAAAAATGAAAGAAGTACTATGCCTCAATTAGTTAAAGAAGAGAACATACAAAGAAATAATCTACCTACCCAATCCAATGAAAAAATAATAATGTATCAAGAACCAGAAAGAGACAAGTATGAAGTCAAGGAAGAGATAATTGATATAGAAGAAGATGATCTATATACCAACTCGGTTCATGAATCAGCGACCTCAAACACGCAAAGTAAACCAAGCAGTAGTGAAATAGAAAAAAAGGTAAATGAATCAGCTTTGCGATTTGTCCAAACAATTTCCGAATTTTTAATTTTGGCATCCACCCCTCACTGTGAAACGAAAACGATAGATGAAACTTTTGGAATATGTATCTACGAGTTTTAGTATCTATTAAAATCAATGTTATCAATACCAAAAGTACATAATACCTTTGCATAATACATATCAGTTGTCGCAAATAGGTATCTACTACCTACCTATCTATGCAAAGTTTGACTTTCGAAATATTTCAAAACTTTACCTAATCAGTTTTTGAAATTACTCATCAGTTGTTCATTCGAAATGAATTTTGCCATATCACGTCATTATCTCTTATATTTTTTTACTTCTCTTTGTTGCTAGGAGTACATTTGCGGTTATTGTAAAAAAAAATTTTATTGTGAAAAACGTCGTAAGCTGCATTACAATTCTCACAAACGAGAAAAGATTTATTCTTGTACGAAATGTAGCGGAAGAACTTACACTACCTGGAGTGTCGCGCTAAACCATATACGTAAAAAACACAACAGTGGAGTTGTCAGAAGTGCACAGGTCAGTACATAATTAATATGTGTGGAAATTCAAGAGAAACAAAATAATAGAACTGTACTGAGCTGTACATTTTTTTTTGTTTTACTGTTTCAGCTAATAACGAGTATTTCCAAGTGACGAGGGAGTGGTATTGGCCATGTACGTAAAATGCCAATTTTATAGTAATTTTCTTTTCTTTGATTTAAACGTATGGTAAGAGTTTTGTCGTTAATATATGATTCATGTATCTATGTACCTATGTGTGTGTGTGTTTTTTTATGATACCTATTTTAATTGAATTTCACTCGAGATTTTATTTACAAATATATCGAGCGCCACAAAATACGACTTCAAATTAAATAAAATTAATACTGAATTAATTACCTACAACTAATTTCTATTACAATTCTTATGAACTATTTAGTATTTACCTCCCAAGCTTGTAGGTACCTACTACCTAGCTACCTACTTCAAGGAGATGCGCACGTTTTCAGATACAACTTCCCATCTCGTATTCTCTTCTGCACAACGACATGTCCATAAACACGCGTAGAATCAGAATCCGTATCCAATTCTGTAGGAGCACAAAAGGCCAACGATGTGGTACCATTCAATAAACTTATAGCCAAATACCTCATTTCATATCCTTCCTCCCTTTCATAGGGCTTGTATTCTAGCGCTTGATCCAACAACTGGTCAGCGTTCAACACATTGGAAACATCCACCACCATTGTTTTCCTGTTCTCATCCGATATCATGACAATATCCACAATAGGAGATACAGTGGTTCGGGGTTTATACTGTCCCTCGTTCCTTTCATCACAATGTGAATCCGAATCACAAGCTCTGGTCACATAAAACACCAAACTGTGGTAGTAAAAATCGTCCAAGATGTTACTTGGCAAATAATGCTTCACAGCGTACATTATTCTATCGAATCCTATTTTCAAATCAACAGTGACCAAATCGTCAACAGTTTCCTTCTCAAATACATCTTTCAGTACGTCTGCAACCAACGCTCGGTCCAGTTTAATTTTATAATCGTAGTGCTCGAATAAGAAATCAGTCAACGAGTCGAAAACTTCTCCGTTTGGAACGCAGAAAGAATTAGGTAGTTCGGTATTACTCAAGAAGCCATTTTCGAATAAGAAGGTGAAAAAGATTCGGAAGTCGAATGATCTTAAAACACGTCTCTCTCGAATTCCACTCGATAGCTGCTCCAAATCTTCTAAACAGTAGCTAAGTAATTCGAATTGTACATTTTTCAATACCACTAGTTGGATGTAAAGTTCGTAAATGGATGGCACGTGTAAGAAATCCAGTAAAAAATTCAAAGGAATGAGGTCAGCCCAGGCTTTCTGTAATTTTGGGTCTTTTCCATGATGGGTCAAGTAAAGTAGGACTGAATAAGGGTTGTAGACTCGTACAGGAGTGTTTCGGATCGCATATCCACCGCAGAACTGTTCCACGTCTTCCCAATCGGATTGTTGGATGTTGTGCAGATAAAGCAATGGTGTAACTTCGTCCTGGCTGAATCCAAAAAATGGGCTGAACTCGATCTCATCCAGGAAGATGTGATGGTAGAGATTGAGGGTTTTGAAATTATAAGTCGGCGTCGTGGCTGCAGTGACTCCGGCCATGAATGCATATGCAACTTCATTGAACTTGGACGTACGAAATAATTCATATAACATTTCGTTTATCAATTTACTAATTTCTTTCACATCGAATATTATCGATGTATCTTTTATCGAGTCGAATACCGTCGCATCGTAATCGTCGACGATTACGAAGATCCTCTTCTTAAAATAATCGTAGACTATTTGAGCCAACTTATGAAGGCTGTATTTGGTCTCGACGTAGTTCAACTCCTCCCTGTAGACTTTCTCCATAAACTTAATGTCTTCTTTTTGAGAAACGCTGCCTCGGTTATGCTCAGGCAACGTGTACTTTCTGATCAATAACTCGTAAAGCCACCTGTATCGATCGTAGCACGATTTTATTTTACCTCGGATTGCCTGCAAAGATTCTCTAAAAGTGCGTCCAATGATACCGTTGAAATTAATATAGAGGACCGGGTACTCGGCCATGTGTTCTGAGATCATCTCGCTTTTCCGTCCAATTTTCAGATTCGAAGATGTAAATAGTTGGTAATTAGACGTATCGGTTTTATTCACCAAGTTTCCATGTCGATCCACTTCTATTTGCACGAATCTCTCGAACATATCGAGAATGGTGGTTTTGCCAAATTTTCGCGGTGCTGTGACCAAGTGATAGTTGCCGTGCAGGCCGGTGAAAAATGTCTCGATCATGAGGGTCTTGTCGACAAATCCCGAACATTTGGCTACTTCTTCGAAATTCGACGTGTATTTGTAAATTGGAGGTTTTTTGACCGGCAGCTTGATTATGTTGCTTTGGTGAGTGTGCCGAGATAATTGCAGAAAGTATAATAAAATCAACAGTTTATGCATTATTCGGGTATTTCGCTTAAATTGGTCAAAATGAATCTTCCTACATTTTCTTATGCGTATTAATTTGAAATGTTTAGATGATTGGTGCGAAATGCAACAATTTTCAGATACGGGTTGTTTTATTCATTTAGATAGAATGTTGATAGTGATATGAAATTTCAAAACTCGACAATGAGATAGTTAAAGACAAATTTACCGTAAGAGAATTTTCGTTCTAATTGGGAAACCACCAGGTCCAGCATAGGCTATCAACATCCACAAAATATTAGGAAAAAATTCAAAAAATACCTAGAACATGTGACTTGAACCATGATGACCGTTTTACTGTGTATGTTACCTACGACCTATCAAAATTTTTTATCGATAACAGTCTCGCTAGGAAATTTCTGTAGCGTAGCGTGATATTTAGGTACGATATGAGAAATTCTTTCTAAGAGCGCGAGAGGTATTTCATCTAAATTAGATAGTGATTAAAAAGTTGAATTAACGCATGTACTTAGTACTTACTTACTTAGTTACTTGGACAGATTACAGCTTCGTGATTTTTTAACCTTTAATTTTTTATCATTTTTCCAAATTAAATTTTTATGATTTATTCTTTAAATTTTTTTTTTAAACTTCCATTCACATTTCCTCGTTACTAATAATTTTTTAATTTTTTCCAAATACCTAATGGGATACTTATATTTCAATTTTGAATCTTTAAAATACCTATACCTTTTTGGGAATATTTTATTTATTTATTTATATTATT
>FIZV01010863.1:0-10409 GCA_900050545.1 Trionymus perrisii | reverse complement strand
ATAAATAAAATAAAAAATTAATTTCCATGGAAATTTAATGATTGATAGAAAACTAACCCCAGCGGAAAAAACAAATCCATGTTAAAATTTCTTGAATTTTTATTTTTAAAAATATTTTTAAATACCTTTTCCTCAAATTTTTAGGGAAAAAATTATTTATTTGAATTATGGAAAAAAAATCTTGAATACCTATTCCTCAAATTTTTAGAGAAAAAATTATCTGCGTAGTCAAATTCTTTTTGGCTGGAAAAAAAAATTCAATGAAATTCATCGTATAACTCCACTTCCTTGCAAAAAGTCTTTCAATAATTTTTGTTGAACATAACTTTTAAAATTATTTTTCCAATAAAAAATTCTCCTTGTTTTTTGATAAAAATTAATTAAAAGCCAAATTTTTAAAAATTCAGACCACCTTTCGATTTTCTCGAAAATTATTTAGTAACGATTGGGTGAATTTTGAATGGCTCCAAAAATGCCTCGTGTGGAACCAAAATTCAATTTTTGACTAATTTTGAGTCAAAATTTGAGGATTTCTAGTTTAATTAATTCAATTCTGAAATTCTAAAATGATGCATTAATTTTTTTGTTTGAATTCTTTTCATATTTTTTTTTTTAGGTGTTTAAAAAAAATCAACGAAGGTAGATAGAGCCAGTTAGGTAGTTAAGTATAAATTGACCGATTTCTTCGACAACTGAAAATTCGTACCTAGCTCGTCCTTATAACGTTTAGGCAAAACAGAAATATTACCAAAATTCGGGGGGGGGGGGATAATTCAACAATTACTACACCTTAAATTGTTTCGAACAAATGTATTTCTATAGCAATTATCCATCCATACAAAGAATAATAAAACAAAGAAAAGCAAGCTTTTACGAGAAAGAAAAAACAGTAAAATTATTACAATAAATAAAATTCTCGTCGTATTAATATTTAGGTTAACGTATTAACATCACAATAAATCAAGACTAGAATAAAATCTCTTTTTACGAATGTCGCGAATAAGATGAAATAAAAATAAATTAGATATTATTTACTAAAATTACACATATTAAAATACTTGGGTTTCAAAAATTGGGGAAAAAGTAAAGAATTACACATCAAGCTTATTACTATCATTAAAAACGAAGCCAAATAACAAAACGAAAATTACGTTTGCGCGCGCGTTTTTTTTTTACCATAAAAAATTTATAGAATACAATACTCAAAATATAGTGGTAAAATTTTTCACACCAGACTGTACTTTAAATTGCAACTTTTTTTAAAATAACAGGAACAATAATTAAATTATACCTTTCGTAATGTATAGAGAGGAATGATCGTGAAGTGTGTACAAATAGGTGGTACTTAATCAAGCTTGTAATTTCAATTTTTTTTTTTTTTTCGTCTAAGAGAAAAAAAGCATTTAGCAGACTAGTTACGGAGGTATCCTCATTTTCAAATCGATCGAGCGCTTCAAGTCGGACACAAGACTGTAAGAAAAAATGTAAAATAAATTTGCGCATTCAAGTAGGTAGTAGGTACTAGGTACCTACGGAAAATGGAAGTCACATTTTTTTCGATTTTGAAATTTTTACATTTTCTGCCTCAGAAAATATAAAAATCAAAAAAATAAGGCTTCCATCTTCCGTAATTGGTGGTACAGATACGCACCTTTAAGAATGTAATCAGTCAAAAGAGTGGGCACCGTAGGACTATCTTCGTTTATGGCTTTCAGAACTGTCAAACAAAATCAAAATAATTATTTTTAAAACAGAAAAAAACACCAATCATTAGCTGCATTAGAAAAAAAAATTGAATTTTAAAATAATCTTCAAAAAAATTCCTAACCTCACAAAAAGAACTTGAAAATAATTATTCAGTAAGTTCAATTTGAAATAAAAATTCGATTTTAATAAAATTTCGAGTGAAGCGTTCGACGCTGCCAACCGCAACATGTTAACGTTGATTTATATTTTTTAATAAATCGAATGTTTTATTTTTCATAAACATTCACACAAGCACGTACCATCTTCTCATCCGCCGGATAAAAAGACGAAAATTTATTGCCTCGATAATGTACACAAATGTCTGTAGACATTTCGTACAACCGTTTTTAATGATTAAGCCGAAAACATGTGCAATTTTTGGCAGCGTTTCGCCTCAAATATACTGTATGGTTCCATGTATTAATTTTCATACGTAGGAGTAAATTAGTAACACCATTAATACGGGCCAACTTGTCAAATCGTTTAAAAATGAATTTGGTCTTGATTCTTCATCACTACGAAGCGTTCTAGTCAAAGGTAATTATTCTGCCGAAGCAAGAGGGAGAAAGGAAGGTACATATTTCCATGATTTTTCATTTTCGGACCATAAATTAATATGTAAATATTTTGTCAGAAAGACAATATCGTACGTATATTGTTATACGAATTAAAAAGGTCGAAACAATTAGTCAAGATTCGACAATGTACTTAATATGCGCAGTCGTCGATGATGAAATTCACTGTTTTATAACCTACATTCTGGCACATGCAATATGAATTAAATGTTTCGAAAAAAAACTTACTTTTAATTAGAACTTGCAAAGCTTGATTATCCAATGGTCCACTTTCAGCGTGATAGGGAATGACTGTGGTTAAATACTGCACATAAAGACATTTTTCGTAAATATTCAACTTTTTTTTTTTTTTTCAAATAAAATATAAAAATTTCGAATATTTTACCTTTACCTTAGGCTCAGAAACGTTCGACTTGATACCATTCCGGATACCTTTCTTTTTTTCTACGTGATACTGTCTTCGTCTATTCTGCACTCCAAGCAGCAATGATATGAATGAATTTTTCAGTTCTTTTTCGAATTCCAACTCGTCTCGAAGGGCCAACTCCGAAATTAATGTTTCCGAATAATCTTTTATCAATAGTTCCAATTCCAAGTATAATTCATTAAGTTGGGACACACTCAGCGTTTTCAATTCTACACAATTTTTATTTCAATGAAATAGGTATAAAATTTTGCATTGCTTCAATAAACGTGAGTACGTAGGTTGGAAATTTATTAAATTACTTTCTGTATATAGAGGTGACTGTAAAGCTTCTTTGCCTTTTTTGTGTACATCATCGATGGACATGTCTGAATCGGGAGAACATTCCGAAGATCCCTCCTGTAACAAGTGTGTAGATATAATCATGAGTTCATTATCGTTCACACGCAAAATTGATTTCGCCCTCGACCTACACCCAACTTTCAAAAGTGATCACAGAAAACTCTAAAAATACAAAAATCAAATCATACACCTTAATTAACCTCCGATTTTTTGAGGAAATAAATTCTTATGGCAGCATTTTTAATATTTTAGAAGAAAAAATTTGTTGATTTCTTTTTGAGTATTTTTATTTTTCCATTTGGATGAAATAATTTTTTTGAGGGTGGGGGAGGGGGAAGTCTCTTCAACCATTTTGAAATTCACAATTTCTTAAAAGAAAAAAGTCTAGTTTTCTTTGAAAAGAAATTTACATTTTTAGAGAAAAAAAAATCAATGTTTTGTCAAACAAAAAAATAAAAATAAAAAAATAGGTATAGATAAAATTTCAATTTTTCAGAGGAAAAAAAATGCATAACTCATATTTTTGGAGGGAAAAAAACTCAAGTTTTTGTCTTGAACAAAAAAAAATCTTTCAATTTTTTTAGAAGAGAAAAATTTCTAAATTTTTTAGAGGAAAAAAATGAATAATTTATCATTTTTGTAGCAAAAAATTCCACAATTTTTTTGATTTTGAGAAAAAATCTGTTGTTTATTTTTAATATAATGATAAATGATACCACCATACATCATCGAAAAGGCTATGAAGCATTTTTCGAGCGTAGTGTCTCGACGATAAAAAAAACTCGATTTAACTATGCGTGTACTAGATGAGCTATCAATCATTATAAAAGCAACCCAAATTAACCCTGTTTAAACCTCAGAAACTCGTATTCAACTTCACCTGTTCCTATGTACATTACACTCAACTCGCAACTAGTTGATGTTTAAACGGAGTCAAAAGTAACCTTTTTCGATATTAATCTTACATATGATACATCATTAAAAAAATAAGACATTATACGTAAACAAACCTAAACAAGGGCATAATATGACGACAGATGCTTTGCTACACATAATATTTAATAGCACAGCGAGCAACTCCCATAGGAGTATACCTAAACCTATCCAATTACCTCTATAATATCGTCAATTTCTCGTATAACTTCTTCAGCTGTCTTGACCGGCTCATTATCCATGCTCAAGCCGGACAATATTAACGAATGCATATCAAGATCATTAGCGATAGCTTCGTCTTCACTACTGAGATCGCAATGTTGAGCTCCTTTCTCGTTTTCGTGACCGTCAAGGACATTTTTTTCGACGTTTTCGTCCTGTCGATGTGAAATACGGATCGATGTTAGTTACATGGTGAAAATTTTTAATTAGGGCTAGGATTCAAATGCACTTTTATACAAAACCATTTCTGGTGTAAAACCTATTTTCAAACGAAATTTTTAAAATTAAGTTTCAGTTTTTACCTATTCAATTTTTTTCAAAAATATTTTCTATAATCTACTTACAAAAAAAAAAAAAATTTGAAAGATTCTTTGTGGATAAAAAAAAGTTCATAAAATTTTTGATTTTTTCAAAGTAAAATTTTGAAGCCCACTCCAAACAAATTTTTGGTAGGATTTTTGAATTTTTTCAGGAAAAATTTCGAAATTTCTTATAAATAAAATTTAGACGATTTTATGTCAACTTTTTCGAAAAAAAAATTAATAGGATTTCTAATTTTTCCCCCAGAAAAATTTTGAAATAGTTATTTTCTGATTTTTTTTTTTGAAAATTTTGTAAGTATTTTTTTCAAAAAATTTTAAAATAGGTACCACCTTGCATAAAAAAATGTATTCAAAACGTTGAAAAAAAATTCTATTTAAAAAGAAATAGATTTTTTTTGACAATACATTTTTTTGAAAAATTTGGTCTCGTAAAAAAAGTTATGCCAAAAAATCTCGCAAAAAAATTTAAAAGCTCGTGGGAAAAAAGTTGTAGAAGGAGAGTGTACTTTTTGAAAAAAAAAATGCAGATAATTGTTTTTTTCTAAGACATATTTGCGCACAATTCGGCAAAAATGAATGCATATACCCCGTAATTTTGTATTTGTCCATTGTCCTAGCCTAGCTCCATGTACGATTTTTAATTTTTTTCAATTTTTAATGAGCGAGCAAATACTTACTCTGGGCTGTTTTAAATTCAAAGCTGGCATGTGTAATTTCCGCGAATACGATTTGGACCAATCGATAGGTAATATGTTACCAAAATTACCAGTAATAGTCCACCACATTCTAAAAAAAAAAAAAAAAAAGATCATTAGTTACATATCTAATGACGGTTCAGAAGAATAGAATTACAAAAGTATCATAGTAACAATTTTACAGATTTCATAGTAAAATAAACTATCAATTTTTGGATCAGATTCGAAGCAAGTTTACACAATTACGTCTGATGGTAGCTAAAAATTTATAAATTCATCCCCCTTGGCATTCGCATCCATCGTGAATCTTCCTCCTAACATATTTTCTACTTCCAGTCTTGATTCAAATTAAGGTCAATTATAACCTTAGCAGTCTGAGCCATGAACCGTAATAACAATATGAAATATCTCAATTACTTTACGCTTGTCCAATAAAAAACAATACACTAATTTTGCATCATCATTTTACCAGCTCTACAAATACTCGCTAAAAGTACAAGAGTAGATTCATTTTCGTAATGCTAAGATATCTTCATTCTAGTGTTAGGTATCATGAACGAGGAAAGAAAGCTGCCACTAACCAATTAGGTACATGCATTATTCGGTTAAAATCCAAAACCGGTTCTTTACATCGCGATGTATTTTGTTGAGCAGGAACCACTATAGTGACTGGATTCATTATCAAATTGATTGAAATTTTGTGCTTTCACAACGGTCTGTTAATTAGCCAGAGTAGCAAGAAATTCGCAAAAGAAAACTTTTTTAGTTTTTTATCATCTCATTGCAAGAGGGCTTTTGCTAGTGCTCATAGCTCATTTAAAAATTCGAAATG
This sequence comes from Trionymus perrisii, assembly GCA_900050545.1. NCBI lineage: Eukaryota > Metazoa > Arthropoda > Insecta > Hemiptera > Pseudococcidae > Trionymus > Trionymus perrisii. The sequence continues at coordinate 4,317 of FIZV01010863.1, read as the reverse complement.
CGAACAGCGAAAAACTATACGACAAAAACCAAATTCATATATTATTCGATTGTCGAATTGTCATTATCAACATCATAATCAATTTTTTAAAATTGTAAGTTACGAGCTGCCAACGCAATTATCAAAAAATATCAACAAAAAGATAATTACAAAAAATAACAGTTGAACAGTTTCACTTTTTTAAAATGCTATCAATTGAAAAAAAAAACTTTTTGTCATTCAAATTTAAATCCCATGTCTAGTTCTAATAAATACTCATTGTTCATTGGCTAATTTAAAAAAAGCTAATCGCTGATTGGCTATTAATTGAAAACAGGAAAAGACGAAAATGAAGAAGAAAAAAAGTGAATGCAATAGGGCTTTGCCTGGAGGCAAAAGCCCTAAAAAAATCTTGATATAAATGATATTTGAGAATTTTAGAACAGGAATTTCTAAACATTTAAAATTCGTAGTCAAAAAAAAAATGGAACTTTTACGTTAAAAATCAAAATTTTTGAACAAAGTAATTTCGAAGACTGCTCCAATGGCAGAAGGTAAAATCAAAAGTAGGAATGTGAATGTATCGTAGATAAGAAAAAAAAATGATGAAATCAATTTACCTTAGCAATTGACTCACAACGTAATCGAAAGTCATATCATTAAAAAAATCATTTCTAAGCCTGATCAACTCCGTAAAACACCACTGAACACTTCGCGAGTGCCAAAGCTCTACTGCTGGTTTTTGTCTTCTTTATAAAATCAAAAAAGTCTCGAATACACGCGCGCCTCGATTAAAATGTCACCGTGTCATATCGTTATTGTTTTCCCTTTTGCACAACACGATATAGTTCGGAGAACCAAGTTATTACCAAAGTACCACCCCTTTGGTTTTGGTACCACTCATTATAGGTACCTAGTACCTAGTACCTACCTAAGTACATTAGTTTGCTAATACAGCGCGTGTCCTACAAACCAAAGGTACTCTGCTTCAAATTGGGAATACCCCTGCGAACGGTACCCATACCCACTACATTTAAAAGCGGTAAGTGCGTTCTTCTTCTAAAAGCTGCCAAGATTAATATCATGTGTCTCCGTATACGATGAACACAGGGATAAAAGGCGTAATGTTTACCACAGTTACCAAAAATATAAACATTAATAGTTTTGAAAACCTCCGATGTAATAGTGAACCATAACGTCCCAAGCTAATACGTATAATAAATGTCACACGATTCGAATTTCTTCACTTTTTTCTCTCTCTTACCTTCGTATAATTTACTTATCTTTGTAATATGTATATGGTGAAATCGCTGTTTTACATCCGACATGTTTATGGTAAAACATTACTCTTTTGGAAATACTCGTACACACACGTAGAAGTGATTACCTATTTTTAAAAAGATTCGTTTCATTACGGTTCCTGCACACAATAGAAATACAGCTTTTGACGTCAACGATGTAATTGCATTTGCATTCTTTCGAAGAACATACTTTCATGGCAGATAAAGTGGCAAATAAGAGATTATCTTTGGTGCAAAATAGGTATAATAAAATGGATCAAACTCGACGTCAAAAGCTATTTTTAATTTCATAACAGGTCGAGAAAAAAATAGAGCAAAATGAACAAAAAATTATGGAAAATTTCGTTTTCAAATTATTTTCAACGTTCGGAAATTATTTCACACTGATTTTAATTAAGTACTTACAATAATTCTACATTTTGTGAAACTGAATGTTTTTTTTTGCCTTTCATTGGGATAGAGAATATTTTCTAAAAAATAATCTAATCTATCCAGGGATAATTCTTTATGGAAAAAACTTTTTAAAAACACTATTTTTTGACAAATTTTTCGAAGAAAGCTTAGCATATACATATTTGAGCATTTTCTTTCTCAAGTATTTTTTTCTGATCAGTTATTATTTTTTTTATTATTTTTTTTTCTAATCAAGTTTACCCTTTAATTTTAAAAAATAAAATAAAAAATAAAATGAAAGAATTTTTTTGAAGTAAAAACTTTATAGAAAAGTTTTTTGAAAAAAAAATCAAAATGTCAACACTAGAAAAACTTTAAGAGGATTTTTTCTAGTGTAATTCTTCTTAAAGAACTTTCTCAAATTTTTCCAAAATAAAAATATTTCAATTTTTTTCCATTTTTAATTATTGGAGAAAAAAATAGCTTTGTCAAAACTTATTTTTCAACTACCTACAAAAAAAATATGCACAAACAGGTATATTTTCCAAGTTTTAGAATTTTTTAATGAAAATTTTTTAAAGAATTTTTTTTCTATTTTGTACATAAACTTTCCATATTTTTTTTCAACTTCCTTAGGAAATTCAGATAATAATAACTTTCACTGAAAAATGAACCTCTTACTCCTAAAAAAGGCCGAACTTTGGCAAGGAAATTATTTCTTTCATCATTCATTTTCTCGACTATTTTTTTTTTTTCAAAGAATTTCGTAAAAGGATTTTTAATTCTTTTACTAGAAGAAGTTTTTCAGAGAAGGTAATTTGTAAAAAAATTTTTTGACACGAGATTTTCTTCATAGGATTTCTTTAAAGTAATTTTTCTATCAACATTTTTTTTTACTCGCGGATTTTTTCCAAAACAATTATAGGAATGATTTTTTTATATGTATTAAAATTATTTTGAAATTTTTTTGTCAACCTATGAACTTGCAATTTTTTTATTCCTTTGAGATTTTCTTGACTTGAAAATTTTTTTAAATAATTTATTCTCACATCCATTCTCTTATAGGATTGTTCGAGATGCGTTGTTAAATTTTTACATGAAGTAGCATAAATTACATAATGTTTCGAAAAAAGTGCCTGACATGTTTACTTCAAGTCTGAGAAGTGGAAGGGAGGGAGCACTTATGTGTAGACTGTAGGTACTAGGTAAATAGGTAAAGGTATGTAGGATGATTCAAATGTCATTTCTTCACTCCTCTGTAAATTTTATCTAGGTTATTTTCAACTAAAAATTCAAAAAAAAAAGAAATAGTTCACCAAGGGTAGAAAAACGACAAGCGCACTAATATATTTTCCTATATTTTAAAAAGCTCGAGTATAGGTGCTATCTCATACGATTTCGTTACTTCACTAAACATCGCAAATCACTCGTACGACGAAGAAATAAATCGCAATAATAATTTCGCCATCGAAAAGAGCCGCTATAAAGGAGCCTGAAATGAAGGGAAAGGGGGCCTAAAGGCGCCGTAATTTTCGTCTGGGGCCGGAAAAACGCGATACATGCGCAAATTATAAAGTTCACATCTGCGAACAAGGCGTCCAATCAATACCACAGACTGAGTCGGTGTTCCCCTCTTTACCCCCTCATTGAATTTTCCATAACCTCGTCATTGCGTCGAAGACCAAGAGGGTGAGTTTTTTTTTTTTGTAAACGTTTCGCACGCCTCGTAATAACAAAATGTATACATATACAATATGCAACATAAACACAGTACCTACCTATCGTTTTTCGAGATTACCTACATCGACTTTTTTTTCGTCAATCCGAACCCTTCTTCTCTACCAGCTCATTTCATAACGTTTAAACCGTTCGTTCTGAGTACCTCCACTTTAACCTACCTCGTCAATTTTTACGAGCAACAACGCGACGCGACGCCGGTCCCGGTAAAAACTCGAGTTGGTAATTTACTAAATCATCGTCGCCATCGTACACTTTATGGACTAGGTTCGCATACGTGTGTAATGTGTATACAAATCAACAAAGTAAAAACGTCGTCGTTTTTTCTTTACGAAGCCAAAAAAGCTATAATTCGACAATGTTTGGGGGATCTACTCGATGATTTCATTTCACGCCCGCAGTCGCCGTGTAACCTACGTAGGTGCCATCGCATCTAGTCCAATTTTTTTTTTTTTTTTAATGATTCAATCATGTCCGGAAGGATACACAGAAGTGTATGTATTTCAATGGGCAAAAATTCTACAGACTGTATCGTCCTACGTGCTTTTAAAAAATTCCTCTCACACCCTAAATTTTTTCGAATCAACCTACAATCGGACCCAGAACCGCTGGCTGTATTCCAATGTCAATAAACCGACGAAATATTGACCTCGTCTCTTAAAATGTGCAATTTTTCAATTGTAAAATTTTTTTGTTTCAAAAAATAGGTAATATGAATCTACCAAACAGAGCTGGGCATGATCTAGATGATTTGATCTTAAGATCATAAATCATTTCATGAAAATGATCTTGATCTTGATTTAGATCATATTTTCTTTTTTGATCTATGATCTGATTTAGATCATTTTTTTAAAATCAAAAAGATCATTTTTAAAGATCATTGTCTAATTTTTGTATTCCTTCGTAA
>FIZV01010856.1:0-13044 GCA_900050545.1 Trionymus perrisii | reverse complement strand
AAGAAAATATACACCATTTTTCACTTAATGTTTCATTTAAACAGTTTCAAAAATTTTATATATTTTGTATCCATCATTCTTAAATTCCTATACTGTCTTCTTTAAGTTTATTTCCTTTTTTCCAGAGGATAATATGTAAGCAAACAATTTCTGTTGAGATATAAATTTTATTGTTGAAATTTCGTTTAAAATATCTTTTCAACTCTTGACTTGATGAAAATTACTACCTTACATCTGGTAAGAAATTTTTTCAAAATAATCGCTAAAATTGTACTACCAACCTCTAAAAACCTGATTTTCACTAATAATTAGATGTTTTGTTTGCTGCTGATGAAAAGTGCTAAGAACTAAGAAGGTCCTTCCAATAAAATGCATGCATAACGTAACCTTGCGACGATTAGATGAAAGTTTGATTCTACTGAACTCGCAAGAGGACGCCAGTTGCTTCTGATGGAACTCCATTTACCTGAATACTTATTCTACAGAACTACAGATAGCGCTGCTCATTTGAGGATGACCACATATTACTATACATGGTAGGTAGAACCTGAAAGGAAAATTCCTTGTCAAAATTGTCCATTTTTTCCTGAAGTGAATTTCAAAGTGGTATTTTAAAGCCCCTTCTATTTAAAAAATAAAAAATAAAAAAAAAATAAATAATGATAAAAAATTTTAAAGTAAAATTTACAGTTTTTCCTTTTTTTGATAAAAATATGTATGATCCCCAATTTTTTATTTTTCTCATAATTGCATTTCAAGAGGTGGATACTCTCAACTTTTGAATTTTGTTCTGTTCTCGTCCACAATTTGCTCATTTTCATAAGAATAAATTCTTTCTTTCATTTTCCACTAATCTTGGAGCTCACTCCATAATTTCCCAAAAAATGTAAAAGTTGAGAAAATTTTTAAAAATAATTTAAAGTTGTTCATGTATGAAAGAAAATAATTTCCTATTTTTTATTTTATCTCTGTGTAAAATATCAAAATATGGGAGGAGGAATGAAATTATTTTCTCGTAAAAAGGTACAACTTTCTATTGGAATGGGGAGACGAAAACAATCAAAACTCGAAAATAAGGATCACTCTGCTGACCATAATTTCTTGAATAAGTAGGTATACATAGGCAAAAATTTTGAGATTTAATACGAACAAAGCTGAATACTTTTTTATTATTATTATTATTATTTAGAGTAAAAAACATACAATTTTACTCGTATCTTATTGACAAAAAAAGAAATGCCTTCGTACATTAGACCGTATAATACATAAGTACATACCTACATAATTACTATAAATAAAAACGGTAGGAATTGGCTTATCATACATTTTTAAAAATTTTTTCGTCAATAAAATACGCTGGTTGGTATAAAAAATTCAGGAAAAAAATTATACATACCTAATAATTTACATAGATCTATTTAATACTACTCACTCAGGTCGAATAAGTATCGAACTCGTGAAATTTATTCAACGACTAAAGTTATAAATTAGCTATCTTTTTACTTAATACATAATTAACAAAAATATATACGTATTTTTTTCGTAATGACATTTAAATTGCGAATCACAATTAAAATAATTACGAAAAATTAGTAAATAAAATTTTACGAATTCGACTTAAATAGGTATTTCAATCGTTAGGATAAAAAAATCTTATTTACAGTAAATTATCACAAGAAAAAGGGTAAATTTCTGTACATTTTTACATGTAAAAAAAAGGACTAAATTACGAAGATGTTCTTGATTTATGTTTGAATTGATCAGACATAGTTCCATAGACTGGTATAGAAGTCATTCCAGAAATAGGAGTACTTCCGTCTGAGTTTTCTGAAAGGTTATCTAAATCTTCACTTTCGGCATTTGATTCTGCTACATTAACAAATGCTGAACTCAGTTCTCCTTCTAATTTACTAATTTCACCGGTAGGAATGTCGTACATAAATATTTCTTTCTCAGTCCTCTCCGCAAGGTCATCATTGGTTGAACTAGAATAAATGAAATAAAAATAAAAACGTTATTTTAGAATGTTTTTTTTTTTTATATGTATCAGCATGTTAATAAATTTGCATAGTATGGATTGGAAGGAGCAAATCATGTTCCTATATTTCATGTTAATATATTTGCATAAGCACTGATTAAAAGGAGCAAGTAATGTATTTGAATTACATGTTAATAAATTTGCATAAGTATGTTTTGGAAGGAGGAAATTATGCCGATATCAATTTTTCAAGAGAAAAAAAACTTGCCTACTTGGTTACTTAATCTACGTATAAACGTAGTATGTATGGGACAAAAATTGAAACTTACTTTGTTACTAATAAGATGACGGACTGTTTATTGGGCGGAGTTTCCTTTTCCTTTTCGATCCAATTCAGAAAATTATCGGTACTTGGAGTTTTAACTAAGGTTCTCAGACTCTCTCCTGAAATGAAACGAACACCATGTACTTGAGGAACAGTTTTACCCTTTCTTTGCTCTTTTTGTTGAACATAATCGTAATCAACTGGTGCCAAGACTACGACGCTGGTTATTTTCTTATTTTTTAATAACGGACTATCTGGTATAGGAAATTGAGATCCTTTAACTTTCAGCGGTAAATATCGATTATACGACGAATCATTTAAAACTACTGGATCCACTTCAGTCGAATCCTCTTGAACATACGAAGACTGTACATTCGAGTCGTTAGAATTATACCTTACAACTTTCATCTCAACGGACTTGGTTGTATTTGGAAATGCGAATGATGGCACTGGAGCGCTACCGGCTCCGTATAAGTTTTCCAACGCTTCAGGAGGTAAACTTTCGATGGGAATATCTCCTACTTTGTCATAATCTAGAATTTGTATGTCAGCATTGCTTAAAATTCCAGATGATAACAATTGCTCTCTCAAGTCATCGGGAACTTCTGCCGGTAAAGCTGCTAATGCAGCTGGTAAATTTTTTGTATCGTTCTTTTCTTTTTTACTGATGGTAGCTTTCGTTACTGCCGAATAAGTTACATTTACTTTGCTTTCTTTTTTTGTAGCTGATTTAGGAGTCGTATATGCCGTGAATTGTTCGAAATTCTGTTTTGGTGGTTTGTTGAAATTCAGCACTTCTTGAGGCGAGCTTACATACTGAATATTTTGATTTTGATTCGGTTTTGATTGCGTATGGAAATTCAAAACTTCTTGAGGCGAGCTGACTTGTTGAAGGTTTTGATTTTGATTCGGTTTCGATTGCGGATTAGAAGAGAAAGATTCTACTTGATTTAAAATTTGATGGTCTTCTGAGTGTGATATCGACTGATAAATTTGACCATCTTGAAAGGATGGCGATTCGTTTTTGTTTTTCGTATTTTGAGTTGATTTCTGAGGCTGTCTTTGTCTAGCGGATACCACTTCTTTATAGTTTGGTTGAAGAATAGGCTGTTGAGGTTTTTCAGTTTGGAATTGGCTTACATATTCTTGCTGGAATTTTTCATTTGCTTGTAATTGGTTTAGGTAATCTTGCGACTGGAATTTTTCATTATCGAACGGTTTTCGTTGCAAGATAGGTTTTTGATTGGTTTGAGATTTCTGTTTTTCATATAGTTTAGGTCGATCAATTAATGGTTTTTCTGGATTGTACGAAAGGGGCTGATGTTGAGAGGATTGCAAGTGGCTTTGGTGTGATTGAGCTTGAATGTGCTGCGATTGAGATTGAGCGAGTTGTGATTGAATCTGAGCGTGCTGCTGTTGCAATGGAGTGTGTTGTGCTTGAAGAAGAGCGTGCTGTTGTGTTAATTGAGCGTATTGTGGTTGAAGTGAAGTGTGTTGTGATTGGGGTTGAAGTTGTGAGTGTTGAGATTGAGGTTGAATATGTTGTGGTTGAGGTTGAGACTGAGCATGTTGGGGTTGAGGTTGAGACTGAGCGTGTTGGGGTTGAGGTTGGGATTGAGCATGTTGTTGTTGAAGTTGAAAATGCTGAGGTTGTAAATGTTGCTGATGTTGTTGCAAATGTAAGGGTGTTGGGTGAAGCGAAGGTTGCTGAAATTGGACTTTTTGATTTTGGAATTGAGAAAAATCGCCTCTAAATGGAATTTGCTGATGGTGATGGTGTTGAGCTTGCGGACTAAATTGTATTCCCGCATTGTGTTTATTCAGTTCGTTTTGTTTTTGAATCTGCTGTAAACGAGTTATGTCGTTTGGAGACAGCAACACATGTTTGTTTGGATTAAAAGATGTCTCTTGGCTGGAAAATTGACCAAAAGGTGAACCTTGTTGCGAAAATGGAGATTGTGGTAAGATCGCTTGCGTAATACGTGGGTATACTTTGGTTTGAGGTGCAGGCACATTGATCGGGTGCTGGAAATGCGTTTGTCGAACTTCTGGTGTGAATTCTGCATTTTGTGGAGCAGGTTTATTATTAGAAATGTGTTGGAATGGTGGCTGATTCAATTCCGAACTCGAAGGCGAATGTTGCTTCGTGTTTTGAAGATTATTTCCTGGATGTTGAAATTGACCCTGTCGTAAATCTTGAGAGAATTCAGGATTTGGAGATGGGAAGTTTATCGTGTGCTGAGGGCGAAATGGTATTTGTGATGAAAAGGCATTTCTTTGTTGAGGGTGATTCGTATTTGTGTTATATGTTGGAGGTGGAGGTTTTTCAAATGACCCGTCTTCAAATTGCAAAGCTGGCACAGATAAGCCAACATTATGAAGAGGAGTATTAAGCCTTTGTTGGGAATGACTTTGAGGAACTTCGGCATTACTGTTGACAAACCTGACAAAATCATTCTGACTTTGTCTCTGTTCTAGTAAATGTTTAGGTGGTGATTGAGATGGTTCTGGGTCACTAGGAATCAATGGTTTGAAATCTTGAACTTCTGTTGTATCGACCGAATCACGTTTCTGAGCTTCTATCGATCTATGTTCATACCCAGAGCCAGAGTATGCTTCTTCGCCATGTTTACCAAATGTAACCCTTAATCCGCTACCATGATACACCTCTGAATCTGGTCTGATTATAGTACGCAGAGTGGTACTCGGTGGAGGAGGGTTCGTATATGGCGCTGTAGGATAAGTAGGCTCCGTTGGATGGCTTTCTACAATATCAGTAGAAACTGGAGTCAATGCAGGAATTGGTTCTTCATAGATTACCTCATCTTTACCATACTGAGATGTTGGATTTTTCTTATATTTCACGTAAAATACTTGAATAGGTTCTTTCGATGGTTTAGGTGTTGGTACAGTGGTCACTGGAGGCGCTGGTAACGATTCGTTTGATTCTTTGATAATAATTTCGATGATTGGTTCGGGTTCTTTGTAATAATGATGCGGTGGATATCCTTGATCGAAACTAGGCGAAGCGTAATGGGGTGAGTAATCGACAAAGTTATTAGTCGAATCAGCGAAATTATCATCTTTTGAAGTTTTCTCGCTGATCGTCGTAATATTAAATTGAACTTCTTTATCGTGGTACAGTGGATCTCTCTGTGAGTACTGTACCAGTGGTTCCATTTTCACCGCATAAGGAGGAACGTGAATTGGTTTCGAGCGTGTATGAGACTGCCTAACTTGACTAGTAGGACTAGGTGGTTGTAATTTATTGAGCGACGGCGAAAATGCTTTCACATCATTTCCTTTCCTGCTGCTTTGTGCAGGGTGTGCGTGAAATTCGCTGTTGTTTCGCTTCACGCGTTCTTCTGTCTTGTTTTTTTCACAAAGAACATCGCTAATGGCCACGAATAATACTAAAACCTGTAAGCAAACGAAACAAAAACACAGTTTTCATTATTCATCTCGCACACGTAAATATAAGTATATGTTCGTGATGATACTCGCGTGGCTAAGAGTATTTTGCTAACAAACTACAAAAGACAAAATTTTTGGGAAAACACTATATTTTGTGCACTTTTATTAATCAAAAAAGTATAGGTATTCGAGCTGAAAATTTTATTTACCCACTCAGAAAAAAATGCTTCATGAGTAGGTATAAATTGCTTCAGACGACCCTCCATCATATCTTAGGACACGTACAATGGATCGTAATCTTAAAGAATGGTGCAATCCCTTTTCATTTCTTTGTCTTTTTTTTTGAGAAATCGTTTTTTACAAGAATTTTTATTAAGATGATTTTCATATTCCTCATCAAAATAATTTTAAAAACAATTTAGGAGATTTTTTTACAAGTTTTAGGCTGACATGGCGACATTTTTTGGAGAGAATTTTTTTCAAAAACTGATTTTCCCCCAGATTTTTCAAGACAATTTTCATCTTTCAGGCCTATTACATACTGAGATTTTTTCAATGAACAGTAAAAAAAATATTTTGAATTGGGTATTTTTCAAAAAAATTGTTTCCACGCATTTTTTTTTGGTTCCATTTTTTGGTTGTTTAAAAAAATAATTAGGAGTATTTTTTTATGATTGATAGCTATAATTTTTTTGGAACTCGTAAAAGAATTTTTCAATAAATATTTCAAAGTGAATTTTCGTACCTACTAATCGACTTTTGATGAAATTGAATTTTTTGAAGAAAATTTTTCTCCTAAACTATTTTTTTAGAAAAGATTTAAAATTTTTTTTTGGAATAGGTAGGTATTTGAAGATTTTTGTACCTAAAGATTGTTTTAGTGTTTATAAATTTTTGACCATGGTGCCTTCTCTCTACGTGAGGAAAACTTTAAAAAATGTCTCATTCGAAGAAAGAAAATCTGAAATTTTGAATGAAGTACCCGTTTTTCAAAATTTCCTTTTCGTTGAATAGGAAAAGGTACAATTGGCAAACATTTAAAAAATATTTCAAGCCACAACAGTCTCCCTTGACAATTTTTTTTCTAAGAAGTTATTAAAGAATTTTCTCCAAGAAATTTTTTCTTAAAAAATCTCTTTTAAAAACTCGAAAAAATTTTCTTGATATATTTCTCACGAAAGCAATTAATACGTAGAAAATTCATTAGAAAATTCAAAAAATAAAGGAATAACTAAATAATGAAAATAAATAATATTTGGAAAATGACTCAAAAACCTCTAAAAAGTTTTCTTGGAGTTTATTATTTTTTTTTTAATCTGCGTCAAACCGCTTAAAAAATTCAAAATAAGAATAAAAATTTCAAAAAAATTAGAATTTTAAAAAATCTTTCACAAAACTCAATTTTTTTATTTCTCCTGAAAATCTCAAAAAAATCTGTAGAATGTATACCTATCAGTAAACTAGAAAATCTTTCTTTGAAAAATTTTCCCTAGAAAAAATCAAAAATAAGGCTGTAAAAAATCATCGAAAAAATTCAAAAAAATTATCTTGAAAAAATTGACAGAGAAAATGTCTTATTAGTTAAAAACATTAAAACAATCTTAAATAATTTTTCTTGAAATAAATTTTAAAAAAATGTTTAGTCTCTTAAAAAACTAAAAAAATTTTAAAAGTTCTCCCAAAAAAAGTAAAAAATTAAAAAAAAAATTCTATCAATTTTTCTAAGAAGCTATTTCATAAAAGTACGTCCGGAATAAATTTCTCCGATTAAAAAACTCACTTCCCAAAGAAATGAAACAAAAGTGGAACTTCTCGCTAAAATTACGGTTCCTACATACTGTAGGCCAGGCAAAAGTACATACCAAGATTCTACATATTATAGTATGTGTTTCGTCCCGCATCAATACCAATCGTTGCGAAGCGAACATGATTAATTTTTCTCTTCAAAGTACGGGGTTAGGTATGCAAATTTATTCACACGGATAGAATCACAGGTTAAATTTTTTGTCTTACACAAAGAATCCGGTATTTAGTCCAGACAAAAAAAAAATGCATACGAGAACTAGATATCTAGCCTACGTACGTACGTAGGTCCAGAAAGAAAAGAGGTTCTCAATTACATAATTTTTCGGCAGCATACCTACGAATATTTTTTTTCATCCTGAAAATACGAAATATAGTAGGTATCCCACAAGACGCCATAAATTTTTTTAATATAAGTAGTTAAATTATCTAAGGTGCGAAACATGGTACGAATGTTAACACCATGCTTTCATTCTTACAATATAGCGAAAAAGAAGAGAAAAAAAGAGTTGAATACGTAATAACGTTGATGATGATTAATAATACATTAATAATTTGCAAATGAGTATCAAAATATTCGTAAAATAAAATCATCCGGTAAAGAAGAGAATTTCTCAAATGGTTCTCCACATGCGAAAGACGAGCATCCGTCTATGTTTATTGTTCATTTCATTATATTAAATAATAAACAGATATTTTATAATTATTCAGTTAAGATACGTGAATTAATTACGTTGCAAAATATTCCCACAATTTCTCCCATTTTCCTTGTTTACTAAAAAGAAAAAAAAAATACTATATAAAACAATGGTAGATATTATTTAGAGATTTTAATCGACAAAAAATTAATTGTCATCAGTTTTCTTTTTATAAGTATAAATGAAGTAAGTACTTATATCTACAAGTTAGACTTGATATTTTCGAGCATTTTCCCCCTGTCGGACCTGTCTATAAATGCTATACAACCGGCTTTGCGAAGAACCACTGTAGATAATTCATTTTTTTACCAGTCTTGGTTCATGACTTCTTATGGTATATGAATACTTGATGAGTATGCGCGTATGTAAAGTTTTTTTTAAATTGTTCGAAAACGAGTAAGTACGAGTATAATGGTTTTATCACGAATTTCATCGTTATTCCGACATAAACTTCGTTAAAAACGTTCATCACACGTACCTTTTTAATGAACTAGTTCTTGTAATGATTGTTCACTCTGTACGAGTACCTATGACGAGTTATAGACGATTTTTCTCCTGTATTTGTTGCCACGTTTATCTAATTCTGTCAAGTTTAGCGAAAGAAGAAACATTGTCGGGTAATGTACGATATGTAGGAGACCGAATAGGTGCATGAAATGTGATACCTGCCTACATATCCTCCTCGTAAGTGTAAAATTATTCAATGCTCGAGTGCACCGTAACGTATGGAAAGTTACGATGCACACTTATCAATCCATTAGGATGTATTCGCCTTGTACAAATTATGAAAAAATTAAAAACCAGTAATTTCTTTACTCAACTCTGCAAATTAATCGTTACTCAATAAATTCGCAACCAGGCGTTTAATTTCGTTGAAGAAAATATTAATTCGTCTCGTACAGAGACATATATTTTTTATTCTATCCATATTGGATGGTAAATAATTGAAAAAACGTGCACTACTATTATAGAAATCGGTTAATCTGAAAAATACCCGCACTACGAATGCGTGACAATTACGCAATCATGAAGCCAACCTTTTCCGCAATAATTCTAACAAATGAAATTGATGATAATAAACGAAAACATAATTCTACCAACGCTTACACATTACAACTCATCTGAAAGATTGTCTGCAGCTCTGCACCCATAGCTCGAACGATGCGATGGTAAAGAATCAACGCCCTACGACCCGTAAAATCCGTAGCTATAGGTACTCGAATGCATTTAAGAGACGTTTTAGGTAGACGATGACAAATCACTTTGGAAAAACGTGGTTTTTATTATAAATTACTAACCTCATCCGAATTGGCACTTTATCGAACTCATAAATAGAACAATTTATTTGATTATGTACCGTCGTAAAAAAATGAAAAAAAAAATGAGAAAACACTTGTGAAGCTGGTACCTATACAGGGTGTACCAAAAGTCTGCACAAATCTCTAATTGTTTTGTAATTGATAAAATTTCTCAATTTTTTTCGATTTTTAAAAATACGTAAATTGAAATAAAAAATTGAAACTTTTCTCCAAAAATTTGTGAAAAATATTTTTACAAATTTTTAAAGAAAATACCCATTCTTGGTTTCAATTTATTTGAAAAAATTGAAAAATTTTATCAATTAGGTACCTACAAAATTTTTTACAGATCTGTAAATTTATGCAAATACTTTTGGTACACCCTGTATATAAGGTACGCGTGCATGCATGTAAAGCATCTAGTGCCTTATAAAAGACACGAGATTCGAAGATTTATTTGTATTTGCATACAACTTTCAAATAGGTACTTTTTATGTATACGAGTATTTCATCATAAAGACAAACAACCAAACACTGCAGATTTAACAGCGATAGATAAATATGTTCGGAGGTTCGATCGATACCCATAGGCTAGTGTAGTTTTGACAGAAGTCAAGACTAGAAGTGGAAAACACATTGATATCAGTGGTATTTGCACACTTCGATAGACGAAGTTGAAATATATTTTTCGATCATTTTATCAAAGGTGTTAAAATTGAGTTTGAAAGATTTCTCTTTTTTATACAGAGTGTCCTGGAAGTGACGGACACTTCAAATTCGTAATAACTGAGCTCAACTAACAAAAAAATTATATGCATATCTGGTGTCTACTTTCAGAAATAAAGGCGTTACAAATGTACGAAAACTGATATTTTTTGAGCAAATTCAATTGGCAGCACTGCATTCAAAAAATTTTCCTATCCCATCGGTGGATAGTACTTGTTTCAGAAAGTCTGACAAAATGCCCCAAAGTCTCTTTTTGCTAAAAAGTTTAATCAAATCATTTCAAATTTTAAAAAATTTGTTAGTTTTGGAATGTCTTACAAAATATCAAAAAGTCTGATAAAATGTCTAAAAGTTATTCAAATTAAAAAAAAAAAAAATTGTTTCAGATGTCTAAAAAATACAATCTATAATTTTAATAAAATGTCTGATAAGATTTCTAAATGTCATTCAATTTTTTTTTTAATGTTTAAGTTACGGAATGTCTGGAAAAATATCGGTAAAATGTTTAAAAGTGGCTCAAATTTTTAAAAAATGTATAAGTTGCGGAATGTCTGACAAAATATTGATAAAATGGCTAAAAGTCACTTAAATTTTAAAAAGTTTATAAGTTTCAGATGTCTTACAAACTAAGTATGTAGGTATCTAAAATTAATTTCATAATATTAATAAAATATCTGATAAAATGTTTATACCTATGTCATTCAGATTTTTAAAAAATTTGTTTCAAAATGTCTGACAAAATTTCTAAAAGTCAGCTTGACGATTTTGGATGACGATTTTGCGTGACAATTTTGAGTGACACTTTTTCGTGACACTTTTTCGTTGCGTGACTTTTTCTCCTGTTGTGTGCCAAAGATGAATACGAGAAAATGTAAAAAAAAATCAGTTTCAGTACTATTACTGGTATTTTAGATGAAGTACGTTAAAATTATTAATTTATATTGACCTTGAAAAAAATGTTTTTCATTTTCTTCAGGTCAAAAACGTGCCAAGTAATTTCTTTCCAAAAAATGTTCCTATCTCTGTATGTAAGGCCCTAATCGAAAAAATTTTCAAACAAAAGTTGTAGAGTGACATTTAAAAAATAATTTTGGTCATTACAAAAATTTCGGTTGGAGGTCTCCCGAGCTTACAATTTTGCATAATAAATTTTAAAATCACTCTTTTGGACTTGATCTTTACACACAGCTTGAAGCCACTTTCATGCAATTTTGGCTTGCAGTAGATAGCCAAGAGGGAAAAAATATTTTTTTAAGGCTCCTCTTTTTCGAGGTTACTTCGGTTTTCGTTGAAAATCTCTATTTATCCGTTTCCAATACCCCAGTTGAAAAATTTTTCAACTGAAAATTGTAGATTGAGATCTTGAGAATAATTTCTATTACTACAAAAATTTCAATTGGTCCTCTCTCCTTGAAGAGAATTTTACAAAAATTCAGATTTGAATACAACTGGATAATGTTTGATGCTTATTGAAGGGGCAGGGAAAAATAAATATTGAGAAAAATTGATCGGGCATATTGCAATATAAATGAGCATTTTTTTTTTACTCTTGATACTTTTGCTTGTGCTTGAAAATGAGGCCGCTACAATTAGTTTTGAATTTTAGATTTTCAAAAAAATCGATTTTTACCATAGAAGATTTGAAAAATTTGAATTTTTTTATGAAAATTGAAAGTTGGTTTCCTTGTTGTTTTTTTTTTTTTTGTTTTTTTTTTTTTCATCAAAATGACTTTTTTGTAATTAATAGGAGTAATTTAAATCCAATTTTAGTATCAAGCAGAATTTCTTTTTTATAGGTACCTACCTACCTAATTTGAAAACCTCGATTTATCAGCAATCTGCAACTTTTCAAGCTCTACCTATGGCCTAGGAAGGTGTAAAAACTCAAATTGCATTGTTTCAGTAGGCTAACGGATATACCACGCGGGTGGCATTAGCCAAAAGTGGCAATAAAACGTATTTTTTCAAAAGTGCCCCTACTTTGAAGGCCTCTAGCTTCCCTCCCCTTTGAGGTAGGAAGCTAAAACTTTTTGTGGATGGTTTTCAACTCAAAATGAACCACCCTCTTGCCCATGGTAAAAATCTACGATATGTTATTTTTCACTCCACTAACCTACTACTCATAAGTTTTTATTCCCAATACTAAAAAAATTCTCAATTTTTCCCCCTTGTTTCTTTTCATGTTTTGAAGAAGGAACAATGTGCATAGAACATTTCTTGTCGGTGGTACCGGATTGTATTCAAATCTAAAGTTTCATAAGGTCCTCCTTGGACAATGGATACCCTGTATAATGTATATTGCACAAAAATGGAGGGGAGGCAAAACCCAGTCGAAATTTTTGTAATAATCGAATTTATGATTTTTGTTTTAAAAATTTTTCAATGGGGGCCCTCTCTTTGTACAGAAATAGGGAAACGATTAACGAAACTACAGAGAATTAAAATTTTAAAAATTCTGTGGCTCCCAAAAAACACTGTTTTTAAAAGTTCTCCTTTTAAAAACTTGCATCATCTGTTTCATGCATTATTTGGGCAGAATTTTAAAAGGCACCATAATTGTGTACCTATTATGATTATGAATGGGTAAAGTTGTTGTTTTTTTTTTTTTTTTTTTTCAAGTTCCATTTGATTATGTGGAAATCTCAAAAAGTGACCATCACTCGCGGGACACCCTGTGGGTATTTGTATGTAGAAGATACTTGTAAGATAGGTACCACAATAATAAAAGAAGTGTCCTAAAAAAAAAAAAAAAAAAAAAAAAAAAAATTGAGGGAAAAAAAGGGCACATTTTCACCCTTTTTT
>FIZV01010827.1:0-16679 GCA_900050545.1 Trionymus perrisii | reverse complement strand
TGAAATGTCTTATAAAATGTCTAAAAGTCATTCAATTTTTAAAAATTTATAAGTTTTAGAATGTCTGACAAAATTTATCTAAAAATCATTCAAATTAAAAAAATTTGTTTCAGAATGTCTGACAAAATATCTAAAAGTCAGCGTGACGGTTTTTTGTTACCCACGGAATTTTGTTACAGATTTCGTCAAGTTTTTAAATTTTGTGTGTCAGAGCAAAAACATGAAAATATTTAAAAAGGCAGAATTTTGAAAATTGGTCAATTTTTTCATTAAAAAAATGGGTGTTTATCGGCACTTAAAATGCATGTAAAGGAAATATTTGAAAAAAATAGGAAATTATTTTCTCTTAAAAAGAACCAGTTTTGAGGGTGGCAAAAAATCGAAATTTCAAATTAAGGGCCAGCCCAAGTAACCTTACGTACACAGTAGAAACTAGAAAAATACTAATTCTCTATTTCGAAAACTATCAAGACATTTAGGTTCGTTAGTTTTCTAGAACTATGGACGCAATGGTCACCACTCAGAGATAGATCTAAACTCGTGGCTATAACATTGAGTGGAATTTACGCAGGGCCTGCCATAACCTATCCCATATTTGGATACGCCGTAAGCAAATATGGTTGGCCAGCTCCATTTCACCTTTCTGGTAAGTAGTAATTTGTCACCAGCAGCTTGAAATACATCGCATATCGACGGTATAAAGACAAATGTACAATGTTCGCCATTAAAGGAGGTTTTTCGCTATTATGGGCCATCGTATGGTTTTCATTCGTACCCAACAGCCCTGCAATGGATAAATGGATATCGAAGAAAGAACTCAATTATATACTTCAAGATGCACCGCAAACTAGGCCTAAAAACGTGAGTAAATAATCGAACTGGAAGGATGGTACTGATGCTAGTAACTTCTGATCTACTTAATCCAAACATAAATCTTGCTAGTTGAAAACAGTGTGGAAGAATATTTTGCTCAGTAAGCACGTCTACGCATTGGGAATGACCAAAGTAGTCTTCAATTTGGGCGTCGCCGTCACCATTACTTGCCTACCTATGTACATTGAAGGTGAAAACACACACCCACTTGCAGTCTTACTTTTTTAAATGTGTTTGAACCAAGAATAAGCTTCTCACTATTATATCTACATACTTTTAGATCTCACTGGCAGCTCGATTGATGAAGTAGGAATCTATTCGAGTATACCAACCTTAATAAACATTTTTACACCGGTGTTCATCGGATACCTAGCAGACCATCTCATTACTACAAGTGGATTAACAGCTACGAAGGTAAACTATATATAAACGTGATATTAACAAGAAAAAATAACTTTCGTACGGATAATTGGGTACTGACAAAATAATTTTACCGACTGCTCGCATACCTTTAGGTATACAAGTTATTTACATGTTCTGCTTTCGGAATCGGAGGTATTTTACTCCTGGTTATGACGCAATTACCTAATAATTTTGCCCTCTTAATGATCTGTTTGGCTCTATTCAAAACAACGATTTGTGTGAATCTAGTCACCTCTGAGTAAGCCTTTAAGCTGCGTTTATACGATCAAATATTTGCGCAAATTCCCTGAATTTGCGCAAATATTTGATCGTGTGAACACGTAGTTACTTCATCAAATTTTGCAAATAACCCAAATATTTGAGTAAAATCAAACGTGTTTGATATTTTTTGCACAAACTTTGTATATTTTGATGAATTTTTCGATTTCTGTTACTATCCAGCTAATTTGTGAGTTGTTCGGAAAATTTGCACAAACGGAATTTGCGCAAATATTTGATCGTGTAAACGCAGCTATACACAAATATTTCTCTAATAACGCGTAGCACTATATTTTTAATTAAATTCAGACTAAATCGTTACTTAATTTTTTCTCATCATCAGTTTGAACACCATCGCCTTAGCGCCGAAATGTTCGAGTGTTTTAGCCAGTTTTTCAGCATGGTTCTACATGCTCGGTTCCGTCAGCGGACCGCTCATTATTGCTTTCGTAGTAACTGGTCGTGTAAGTGCTAAACATTTCTATATTAGAATAGTACCTACGTTGGGAGGTGAAGAGTACTCTCAACAATTCGTTTTCTTTCCTGTTTGCAGAGTCGATCTCAATGGAACACCAGTTTTGTGATATTTGCATTGATTTCATTCATTGGAGCGATTTTCTTTCTAATATTTGGATCCGGTGAACCTCAACCGTGGTCTTATGCGACTGAGAAGGAAGATAGAAAAGACGATCCTCCCCAAAAAGTAGTGATGACTACTTTTGTTTGGAAAAGTACTTGTCTGGACCAGTGAATTGCTTCTTGTCTCTCGTAAATTGTTTAGCAAAAATTGAAAATTGAAAATTCTCAACTTTCCAATATTTGCGGAGAATAAAGTATTATTAGGTTCTCACAGTTCAGGTCACAACGTGTGCGAATGGTTGCATAATGCCCTCTGCCGTTGCGTTTTTGGGATAGTGATATTTATAGTCTTATGGGAAATACCCGGTTTTTCACAGTTTTTCTTTTATAGAGCTTAGGTTGTAGAGCGTAAAAATTAGACCATTTTGCAAGTCTCAAACACCCATGTGCCCACTTGAAATTTTGGGAAATTTTAATTTAAAATTTTGAAAATGGAAATATTCAAACTTTGAGCTTTAATAACTCGAAAACTTGAGTTAGCACATAGGTGTTTAAAACATGAAAAATGGTCTACTTTTCGCCCTCTACAACCTCGTTTTTTCTCCAAAGCTCTAACATTGACCAATCAAAAGTTACAAAAGTTTGAATTTTTGAGCTTTTGTAACTTTTGATTGGTCAATGTTAGAGCTTTGGGGAAAAACGAGGTTGTAGAGGGCGAAAAGTAGATAATTTTTCATGTTTCAAACACCTATGTGCTCACTCAAGTTTTCGAGTTATTAAAGCTCAAAGTTTGATTATTTCCATTTTCAAAATTTTAAATTGAAATTTCTCAAAACTTCAAGTGCGCACATGGGTGTTTGAGACACGCAAAATGAACTACTTTTCACGTTCTACAACCAGACTTTTGTTCAAAAGCTCTAACGTTAAACCAGCCGAAGTTATAAGAGAAAAACTGTGAAAAATCGGGTATTTCCCATAATACTCTACCGTATCACTATCCCAGAAACACTACGGCAGAGGGCATTATATGCAGCCGTTTGCACACGTTGTGAGGTCAACTCTGACAGCTTATGGCCTAATACAATTTTTGAATTTTCTGCAGTTTTTCGGTAGGCTAATCAACATACTCGTACTCTCTATGTAGTACGCGCAGTATTAATCACGATACAATGTTGATGTTTCCTGACGAGAGATGGCGTTCTCAGTACGAATCATTTTTTACGGAGTATTCATTCGATTCGACAGAAAACGTAGTTGACGGCGGTTGGTTGATGGTGTGATGCCTAGAAAGCTAGGCTAGCAGAGCAGAAGGTGGAAAATGGCGGCGAATGACGACGCAACGTTGTCAGTTCGCATTTGTGATAGAGTGAGAGGAGAGGAGACGGGAGAAATTCGTTATTAGTCGGCACTTTGAAAGTGGAGTTGTCGAGTATACCGAGTCAACGTGCGAAGCGTCAACGCGAAGTGTATGTTACCAATCACATTTACCGCCGTTTTTTTCAATTTCTCAAAATAAAAGAATGTGAACGTTGGTCGCGGGCGAAATTATCAAAAAAATCAGCCCTCTTCTTCACCTTCTTTTAAAATGAAATTAATTGTGCCTACATTCGGTATATTATAACACATACTACATACGCTTTTTATGGCCCTTTGATTTGTTGAAAATACGCATTTTCTTCGTTAAAATGCAAACCCGTATAATTTTAGGCATCTGCGCTACTAGAATGATATTTGGTTAATTAATCCAATCTCGTCACATTTATGTAGGTGGACGGATGATAAGTAGATGGAATTGAAGAAGAAAGAAATGTTTTTAAATCTGAAATCGTATTATTATGTATATTTAATTCAATAATAATTTTCATTTTTCGTAACATTTCAATAATATATTGAAACTAGAAGCACTCAAAATTCAAGGTGAATTACGAGCAGGACGATGTTAACCTCAAGTTTGACGTTCACTTAAATGCCACACGGTGGTAAAATTCACCACCTCGTGTTTAACGAACACGAAGCGGAAGCGGTAGAAGGGGAACCGACTCGGCGACAATGTACCCTAGGTACTTCCACACGCGCTCTAAAACGCTTCATCACGAATGTGTTGCGGGTAGCCTGCCGTCTGCCTGCTTCATACATAGAAGGGGCAGGGTGTGATCAATTTTTTTGATTTTCTTCTCGATTTTTCAATTTTTCTCATCAATGGTTGGTTTCAACAAAAAATTTGTAATAATCAAAATTGTAGATCAGGGAATTTGCTATCCGTTGTTAGGCTGGTGATTTTTAAATTTAACCCTTTGTTTCCAAGATATTGATCAATATAAAAAAAATTGTGCGCACAAAGAAAATATTTTCTCAGATTTGAAGGATTTTTTGAGGAAATTATTGATCGGAGCAAATTTTTGGTGATGAATTTGAATTTGCCATGAAAAAGTACATAATAAGTGCAAAAAAAATGCAGTAAAAACCTGAAAAATTTACTAAGGATTTGCATATAATTTTACAGTGTAGCATTCCGGGTTAAGGTTAATGTAAGATGTATCGATTCAGCCACATACGTACTTAGAGTCGTAGACGTACGGAGTTTTTGTAATGTATACAGAAATACAGATGCACCTGACAAGTGAGCTTTAAAAACTCGCTGGTATTTTCATATTTTGTTGTCTGGTCGGTGTTTCAACAACGAAAGTATTGCGTTAAGCTATACGGGGCTCAAGCAGAGCTATCTTTCTTTTGCGCCAACGAGAACGAAATTTACAGGTAGGTTAGTATCAATTTTTAATTTAATGAATTAAAAAAAAAATTAATGTTGAAAAAATGTACCATTGCACCTCTACCTACTCCTTCACATTGTGATTTTGTTGATTGTGATTACCTAAGAAATTTTCATCTTCAACATGAGTACAATAAATTCACTCCGGAATGAAAATTATATAATGTGCCGATAACGTGGGTACATTAAAATGTCAAATCATCAATCGATAATTCTTTATTAGCACGGCTAAAACAAACGATTAACAACACGTTGTACGAGAGGGATTCTGAAAGATTTTTACGCTTTCAATCTGTTCATATAAACTTTAAAAATGATGAAAGCAATGTTATGATCAGAAACCAAATCGCATCATTCGTGATTCGTGTCAATAATCATCGTTCGTCGTTTACATTTTTCGAGTGATCTGCGGCTATAGAAGTACTATTTTCTTTACACTATAGGTTTAAATTTTGTCGAAATCAAAACAGTATTGTCAAAACGTTGGCGAATAGTTGAACGTGAGTGTAAGTAATCGCAAACGACGGTTTCACGGTTTTAAGTCACGCGTATAGTATTGTAATACATATTAATCTCTGTTTATTTCTCGATATCAAAATATGTACCGAACTCGTATACTTAAAATATGTAGCTTAGTTGACTAGAGATTTCATTGCAACTTTCAACACGCGCGCGTTTTCATTATTACGTATAAGTTTTTCAATACTTTTCGATTTCTTACAACACGAAAGTTTACTCATTAACATGGTAAATAAATATAACGATGATCAGCTTACTGCAATATTTTCACAAATTTTTCAATTTGCGCGTATAAAACTTTCTGTTGATGAACAGTATTTATGTAGTTTTTTTTTACGAAAAATTCCAAGCGATTTTGGCTACTGCAGACTTTGAAGAGTTTAATTAAAACTGATAAGAATTCGAGTGTTCAAAAGTCGCAATGTCGATTATCGTCGTGTCGTTATCAGAAACAATAGATGATTGAGCATTGAGTAAATGTTGAACTTGGGGTTGAAATTTGAACCTTCGTTCGAGTTTAAAAATCATTGGAAGATTTTTTTGAATAATTATTAAGGAAGCTACCCACCTACAGTACGCATATCTGACTTCAGACCTAATTAAGGTAAGTGCACTTACAGGAGGTAGACAATATAGACGTACCTAGATAATTTATGTAATGCCAACAATGCGACAGATAAATATATTTTATGAGAACACACGCGATGAAATCTTCACTCGTCAATTCGTCATTTCTTTCATCGTTCATAAATGATTTCTGTTTCTTGTTCTATAAATAGCCCTATCCATCTGAAAAATGATAGTTTTCTTTCGCTTATTTTAGGTATTTATTTATTTATTTTTCAAAGGGCGAGGGGAAGTATTTTTATTCAAAATTTCAAAAGTGAAAATAGCTCCACTCCAGAAAATCTCAAAAAAGTAAACGTTAAATACAGACTATACCTATTAAAAATAAATCTCTGCCTTTTGGAGGGTGAGACGGTTTTAATATTTTCCCGCTCGAGACCCAAAAATTTTTCCACTCAAATTTTGTCTTCAACTATGCCCTCCCCCTCATTATTACTACCCTCTCATCCAAATCTTCACCACATAAGCATAAAATAAAAAATGAAATGTACAAAATTAATACTTAATATATCAGTGGCGAATCTGAGAGGAATATTATGTGAAAGTCAGAAGTTGATACATGTCACTTTTTCAAAGGGGGAGAGGGCTGTTTTATGGAATAAATAGAAAATTCAATTTTTTGACAAACTGTATAGCTTACCAAAATTCGAGCGTTAGCATTTCTTTAAAATTCAGAGTAATTTTTTTTCATATTTTCAAAAATTATTGAATTTCCGCAAAGTTCTCAAAAATATCAAATTTCCTATAATCGTTGATTTTTTTTTAAATTAAAAAAATCGAAAAAATTTGCAGATTTTCCAAAAATTACGGTTCATAATTGCGGAATTTTTAAAAATCGTGAATTTTTAATGACCCAATAAATTTCCAAAATAGCAATATTTTCGTAAATTATTAAATTTCCTAAAGTCGTTGAATTTTCTAAAATTCCCTGATACAAAAAAATGATTAAGTTTTCAAAAAATTGCAAATTTTTCAAAAGTTATATCAGTAATGCATAAATTGTAATTTTTTTTAGGTATATTAAAATAATCATCCCCTTCCTCCGCCACATATTTCCAAAATATATCAAAAGAAATATAAAACTAGAACCCTAATAAAACCACCTGAAAAAAGTACAAATCGAAAAACAAAAACTTTTCTCGCTTCAGTTTCATTTTTTTTTTAAATTTATTTTAATCTAAATGTTTCTTTTAGTTCTTAATTTTTAAATTGTTTAAAATTTCAAATTTTTAAATATTTTCCGAACTTTTCTGTTTATAAATTATAACTAATTAATTGTAAACAAAATTTATCACATGCGAAAATTTTAACCCATGGAACATTAAAGTCTGAATCGATGCGGAAAATTTTTTCAGGATTTTGCAGAACTTTTGAACTACTTTCACTAGGTAGGCTTTCAAATTTTTACTTTTTATAATAACTTCATAAAACTCTCATTTCTTTGAAAAGTTGGAGGGAAGTCAGACTTCATAACTTCCTTGTCAAATACGCCACTGTAATAATATTGAAAAAAAAAAAAAAATATCGCCCTCAGAAGTTTGCTGCCTAAGGCTCGCGCCTATGGCGCACATAGGGTAAAACCGTCCCTGTTTTGGAGAAAAATATCACATTTTTGTCAAAAAAATTTCTGAATTTTTCTGAAATAAAATATATCAAAAATTATTAAAATTTTTCTTAATATTTTGAAGAAAAAACTCTGTTATAATCTTAATTTTTCCAGGATTGAAACATTTAAAACATTTTTGGTATGAAAAAAACTCTTAATTTTTTGAAGAAAGCCTGTCAATTTTTCCCAATGAAGAATCCAATTTTTCAAGAAAAAAAAATCTTTTATTTTTACAGAAAACTCTTATTTATTTATTTATTTTATTTTTTTGAAGCAGAAACTTCTAGTTTTTATGGAGTAAAAATACCTACATCTTGAATGGTTGGAGGAAAAAAATAGATACCTATTTGTTTCTTCTTTTTGGAACAAAAAATACTTCAAGTTTTTTGGACCGAATGTGATTAATTTCTCTAAAAAAACTTCAAGTAAAAAAATAAGTGAAAAAATCTTTTAATTTCTTTGTAAAAGATTTTTTTACATTTTTGGGGTAAAAAATTGAAATTGTTATTTTTTCCAAACATTTAAAAAAATCATTAAGTTTTTTAAAGCAGAAGTGTTTTTTATAAATTAAAAAAAAAAAATCTTACAACTTCAAAGTTTTTGGGAGATGCTTCGAAAACGATTTTTTTTCAAAACAAAGTAATGCATGGTGCCTTTACTTATTTAAAAGAATTATTAAAAAAAAAAGATTTTTGGATAGAAAATATTTCTTATAAGGGGTCGACGTAAAAAGATTTTCTTTCTTTATTTTTTCAAGCAAAAAAAATGTCTTTCAATTTTTTCAAAAAGTAAGTTCCATTTTTATATCTAAATTTGTTTGTAAAATAAGCAAACTTTTTCGTAGCCAAAATCTCTCAATTTTTTAAAAGTAAAACAATTTCTCAATTTTGTTGAAGTAAAGAATCTTATAATTTTTTTGGGGGTAAAAAATCTCAAATCATTTTCACATTCAGCATTAAAAAAAATATAATCAGATATTTTAAAATCTGTTTCCATAATTTTGTGAAATGAAATTTTTATGAATACCTAACTCAAATTAACACAAAATGGGATAAAAGAATGAGATGATAGATGATATGATTTGCAAAATACCAAGTACAACATTTCAATAAGGCCTACATTTTTTTCGCAGCTCGTCATTAACAGTATTCGCACTACTCTGATTTGTAATTTTACGCAATCTTTCAGTAGGCTTGTATTAAAAACTGTGGGTATGCGACAGATCAAATAAAGTAGTTATTTGTGTAATTGAAGCCCGATAAGTAAAAATCATAACTGCAGTTAGAATAATTATTCTAAACGTGAAGAACGATTATATACAATGTACATTACATACACTTTATATCAGAAAATTACACATAGACATAACAAATGAAAAGCTTAATACATTTCAACAATACACAGTATGTCACCAGGAATGGTAATGACGGCAATTCTATTCAAATTGCATGAACATTACTCAATATTATACTGTTATAATAAACATGAACAGAACTTAATTATATTATAATTTCAAACAACGTGCCTGTAATCGCAAACGCTATCTCGAATCGCACTAAACCGCGCAAACATCGTGTACTTTTATTTTCATTGACGTGATCGAGTTTATCAAATAAGATAGCTTCAAAAATTATACATCGTTCTCCAGGATATTTTAAAATTTTAAATGCGAGTGATTTGCACTATGCATAAATTCGAGTATAATTTCATAAAGTGGGTGTATACACTATATAGTAATTGTGATGGAAAAGTATACTTTTCATCATGAAAACATCTCTACTATACAATGGCCTACTTTCGTGAGTAGCAGAGCGGGAGTAATTCTAAGTTTTCGTAGCATGTCTTAAGAAAATGATCTTTTATTCCCATTATCTAAGTTCCTAAATCAAATTTTGAATTATGTACTTTGAAAAAACCTTGAAGAAAGGCTTTCTAGAAGTTTATCGTGGAAATTTTTGATGGGTTGTTAATAATTCATAGAAGCTTCATTAGGTGAAACCTTCTACGCTCTGATTAGTTTCATTACAACCTAAATTTTTTGTGTATCCTCAAATCCTTTATATGCATGCTTGCAATTTACATGTACTAATTTCCTTCTCAACGCCTACAGTAAACGAGACGATATTTTCCACCAACATCTATACTCGGTAAATTGGTAAAAAGGATGAACTAATAACAATTATCTAAAAAATAGTCACCTTAACTTTGTCAAAGTACAAAAGCTTTTGTTATATCCAACAAAGTTTTTCATTTTTCATTTGAAAATTAGTATCCAATTTTAAAAAAATGGAAATTAATATTCCGCGGAGTTTTTCCCTGTTCCTTCTCGCGATTTTTTCATCAAAAACAAAAAAGTAATTAAATGTTGTCGGGAAGAAATAAAACAGGAAACAGCCACGAGGCGGTGCGGGACGTGCGATAAGACCTCGCAATCGAGATTAATATACAAAATAAATTGTTTTTCCGACCAAAAAAAAAGAAAAAAAACTGATTGAATCGCGTCATCGAGTCATTCATTATTTTATTCTATGCTGAGGCCTTATTATTGAATTTTTTACTGCGCTATAGCGCCGCTATCGGAGGAGTTATCAGAAATTTTTAATTTGTACTTTAAATAGAAAGTTAAATTTTTTTAGGTAAATCGATTGGTAGCACCACAGATGTTTTTAGCGGACTTCCGTGAAACGGAAATCCGCTATTGTTTCTCTCAGAAAGTTACACCTCAACACCTGTTCCATGTATTGTCTTGAAAATTTTTTTAATTTTTAAAAAACAATGCCCCTTCAAAATCGAGAAATGTGCAGATGAATATAAAGACCATTCCCTGTCCATCTGTATGCTTCTTTAATAAAATAAGCATGAGAAATAGAACGCAGCAGAAAAAAACAAGCCCATTATAAAAACTTGCGCTGGTTATTTTACACACCATAAATTAACAATTGTTCGAGTGATCGATAACCTCTCAAGAAGTTGATTCTACGTATTTTTTGAAGTCATCAATATCCTCTTTTCCGCAATAGCAGAGAATTTTCACATTTTAGCATTAGCGTCATCTTCATTTTGTCTAATCTTTCGCTCCAGTAAAGAATCTTTTTACCGTTGCTACATTTAATGTTCATGTAGGTAATATCATGTCACCCTAGTGATAATCTCGTTTTTATACTATCAAGGTCGGCCACCCTACAAAATGATTATGTATTGCATTCTTCCAATACCCTCGAAAAGACCAAAGAATTTAAGAAATACACAGTAAACACACATCTGCTCGTTAAACCACCCAACGACTTTTTACTACCTCGAATATCGGGCGGAAGGGATGGAAGCTATTTGACCCAACACCTTGGAAATTTATGAAAGTAATATTAAAATTCTACATTATGTCACGCCTTTGGAGTAATAATGATTCATCGTCGTCTTATTTTTTCCCAAAACAAATCAATTCATTGACGAATTTTAATTTAAAATCAAGTCGTGAAAATTTCATTTTTTTTTTTAGATGAAATGCTATTGCCCAAATATGCGGTGTACTTATGTAGTTATGATAATTCGATCCCATTAATCAGGTGCGAGGTGCTATTCGTCATTCTAGGGTGATAATTTTAAATCTTAACAGGCGTACGCACTACGCAGGCAAGCAGTGAGCCATTTATGACTGTACCGGCGTCGCGTCGGTCGCATCCATTGAAATCGAATTTAATTCATAAACGCCCTTACAATGTTGCCATACCGCTATCGTTCGATCACTACAGCTGGTACTGAACTTGAATATCAGACTCGAATTAATCTGTCGATGCTGATACGGTGCCGGCTTCAGGCTTTCGCATCGACTCGGCTTCTATGACCGTATTATCATACGCAGCGCACATTTTGTTGAACATTTCAATAATAAAGGGAATATCCGTTTCCATATTCTTTCATTTACCATCACTCGTATCGATCCTTATCCACTTTTTTGTTCACAATGTTACCAATTTCGAAGATGAAAAAGTGTAGACTTTCGCAAGAAATGTAATTATAATGCTCTCGTTTTAAAATATTCCTTTCATAGGTCAGCAAGAATCAAAACGAATTCATTACGCTAGTGCCTCTTCGAAGAACAAATCTTCGCTGCTCTCTAAATACCTAAAGTACCCGGTACCGTTAAAGAAGAGAATTACAACAATGAAAGGTATTACGTATTACGCAACTACAATCATCTCAACACAAAGCACAAACACAGCCCGCACTTTGTAGTTTGCACTAGCCAACGGCACACTTTGGTCGATACGTTGGTAACACTGAGTCTGGTGAAAACAACCGTTGGGGAATAATGCAGCGGGCAAAATAGCCCACGAGAGCACGAGACACTCGGAGAGCCGCAGAGCGCAAAATGTAAACCGTAACGTAACTTCGCCATATAAACGACTGCGCGTCACTGTGTAAGCAATGTAAATCGTTGAAAATACCTACACATTAAACTTCGCTCTCTCTGTAACCGTTCCACGGAGAAATTTTATTTTCCTCCAAATATTATTATTTTAAAATTACCGCATTCGACCGGTACGTGCGCGAGTTTTACTTTGCATTTCAACAATGAAAAACGAACATAAAATGTGCTCGTCGAACGTTATAAATGGTTAATCTTGGTCAAGTAATGATAAAATTTGGTGCTTCACTTCACTGGTATTGATTCAAAAATTCCGACAATAACGGTAGTGTTTCTGATTTTCAAACACGATTCGGAATCGTGTACTGAAATAAAATTGCCACCGCCGTAGCCTTCGGTTCGTTCTGCTAAGGAGATAACAGGTTTGCCATAAACGTGTGGTAAACTTGGAACGCCGCAGTACATTCATCGTTCGATCCCAAACTCGGATCACTTCGTCGACTTCATTCAATCAACATACTTCTACGTTCCGCCATCTAGTCCGCCACTTTCATTCATTGGTTAATTCACGCCAGATTACTTCAACAAACGCAATAAATGAAAACATAAACTATCTACATCTACATAAGCAATGAACAGTCATCAACTCGATATAAAATCCGATCATTAGGTAGTATATAATTAATATTCAATTTAGTTAATACATTATTTACAAAATATACGTTTTATTTGCGTTTTTCAAGTGTAGGTCTTATTTTTTTGTTTTTAAAAAACACGATCACGTAGGAACAACGTTGGGCGTATTTTTCTAAAAAGTAACCTTAATGGTGAAGCGATTAGCAATCACTGAATCTAAAACTGTTATCGAATTATAAATATTCCACCGTAGAGGCTAGTTACAGATTTACTCAGCGAACAAATTCTTAAGGATGAAGCGTAAATCACGTAGGCAACTCCATGAAACAAGCATTGAGCATCACAAATTTACTCAAGCGTATTATTTTTAGGTACCTAACACACATTATTCGA
The DNA here is from genome assembly GCA_900050545.1 of Trionymus perrisii. Taxonomy (NCBI): domain Eukaryota; kingdom Metazoa; phylum Arthropoda; class Insecta; order Hemiptera; family Pseudococcidae; genus Trionymus; species Trionymus perrisii. Next base: position 3,629 of record FIZV01010827.1, on the reverse strand, counting down.
TTACCTTTTTATCCAGCTTGATTGAAATAAAAAACTACGTATGTATGTACATATGTAGGTCCTAGGTACGCGTAACTTATTCGGTTAACATTCACGTTTAAATTATGGAATGTGCTCGCAAAATTCGCAGTTATTTTGCAATATTTCAAATTTTTACAAGTATTCGTCATTTTTGATTTAGAAGGAACAGTTGTTGAAAAGATTCTCTTTACGCATGAAATCGTGATTTCGTTTTTTTGTTGAATAATAAATTATCAATCATAACGTTCAAGTTGTCCTATATTTTGAATACGCGAAAATTTCCACTAGATAATTACATTAACTGCTTCTGCTGAAGTCTGTTTCGTGTAAGAAAAACGTTCTAGGTGAACGTCACTACAATGTGCCACCTCCTACGACATTGTACCTTGAACGAGTGAATTGATGCAAACTTTGCCAACTACATATTTACACCTTGAATTTAAAAAAATTATATCATTTCATCAATAATCAGTTTTATCAAAAGTCATTAAAAGATTTTCGAACAGCATCTGCTAAAACTCGTACTCTTAACTAGTTAGCTCATTTTCTCATTAACATATTTTCAAATTTTCGAAGGTTTTATATAAAAACTTTCGAAACACCAATCTACTCTAACCGTACTTTCAATTCACAACCTTACATTTTCTATAATGCACATATAAGCGACAGTACAACATTTATGTAGGTATATTTTTAACCCTTATCAATTAATTATCAAAATGAATTGTCATTTGTCATCGAGTTGGAAAATTAAACGACAAACGAAACACGACACACCGAAGGTTAAACCCGTCATCAAATTTTTATCCTCATTCGAGTTGAATATTTCACTTTTCGCATTACTTTTTTCATGAATTTCAAAGTACTTATGCGTAAGCACTTGAAATTTTTTTGTAACCGCACTATCCTCAAACGAACATTTACACGAAAAAATACTAGTTAAAAAGGTAATCAAAACAAATTTTTTAATTATTTAGGGCAGCACGTTCTTTATAAACGAATTTTTGGTGGCTAAGATAAAATGATCACTCTCGTTTAGGGATAACTTTTTGATATAAAAACGCTGCCTGTTCTACAACTTGTGTGTTCCGAAAAACCCCGAGAGTGTTATTAAAAGCGAATTTCGACAAAGAATTGATTTTGAAAACAAATTGAACTTTTAGACGTTTGTTTTGATTAGAAAAATTTCAAAACAAGAAGGTACCATTAACTCTGTCGTAATTTCTGTTGTAGGCACGCATATGAAAATTTCGAAGTAGTATCGATCGCCATGAAAAGTTACACGAATATAATAAATTTGAGAATTTTACGAACGAGTCGAATAATACTCTGTTTGACGCTGCTCTATCACCAGTTAGCTAGTGGTACGTATAGCACAGGAAAGCAGCAGGATGACGACAGTAATCCTGTTTCCGGCTGTACTTACACTTATCCCAGATACATGACGGTATCGTCATCGTTCGTCAAAATCGACATGATCTCGTGCCGCAACATGGCCACCAACGAATTACCATTGTACGACAACGTCACCAAGATGGAGCTGAATAAAGTACCGTTGAGCGTATTAAATCGTACCGAAATACCCACAGCGATACAATCAGACAGAGTGGATTTGCGTCAACTGTACTGGACCAAGAGTCAAATTCGAACCATACAAAGTGTAACAATACCGACGCTAAATGAACTAGACCTAAGCGGCAACATAATACAAGAAATTCGCGAAGAAGCTTTCGAATTATTGAACTCGCTGTACAAATTGAACATTTCTAATAATTTAATCGAAAAGTTACCCGAGAATATATTCGCCAAATTCTACCCGTTGAGAAGTTTTTCACTCAGTCACAATCTTTTGAAAATCTTACCGGGAGATATATTCGACAATTTACGCGATCTGGAAATTTTGGATTTGTCTCACAACGATTTGAATTACCTACGAGAGAGCACGTTCGTCAATAACGGCAAACTTCTCCATTTAGATCTGAGCCATAACAAACTGAACAATCTGCCAGAGAAAATATTCCATCCGTTAGCTTCTTTAGGACACCTGTTTCTTCAGAGTAATGTACTTATCCATTTGGACTATCAAACGTTCTCCACTCTATACTCTTTGATGATATTGGATATAGGTAAAAATCCTCTTTGGACTTTGCCCAACACGCTCCTACCGACCAACAATACACTCTTCATATTAACAATATCGCATACAAAATTGGTCAAAATACATCCCTGCATGTTCCAAAATTTACGCAATTTGCGTAAGTTGTATTTGTCAGAAAATCGCAACCTTCAAAATTTGCCCAACGATACATTCGCCAATTCGGAAAATCTCAAGATAATCGATTTACAAAACAATAACTTCACGCAACTACCTCACTCCATTGTAAATGTCGTTCCGGATGAGCTACTCTTGGACGGCAATCCTTGGCCTTGCGACTGTACCATGCAATGGATTATAAATTGGATTAAAAGTTTGGGAGAAACCAGAAACAACGTTCGTCTGTCATCTTATTGTAATTCAACTGATAGAGATCTTATCGAAACCGTTCACAGAATGCAATGTAAACCGACCATCATACGAGTTTCACCAGTCAGCTATCAACAGCTCGAAGTCAAAGTACATCTCGTTTGTCGAGCTTACGCTAATCCTCGACCCCTCATCAGTTGGGTAACACCGAACGGACTGGCTTATATAAAATCCGAAAGTGCGCTCGATTTGCTACAATATCATCCCACTTTCGATATGTATCCTCATTTGGAAAATTCCGAAGGAAACGTGTACCTCCACGAGAACGGTGACTTGATGATAACATCCATGACGAGAGATGATGCTGGAGAATACCTGTGTATCGCTACCAACAAAGTTGGCGAAGCTTTTGCCCCCACTAAGCTGTACGTGGATCCTAGTATCATGCAAAGAATCAAAACTGGCAGCATAATTTGTGGCCTTCTATGGATCAACGGATTTCTGGTGTTCTCCGTTGTCTACATACTACTACGCAAGTGCACCAAAAGGTAAGATTATCGTTACATATATCTATCAACCAAATTATTAAATTACGATATTTTGTTTTTCACTTTTTATTCAAAAATTATGCCATTTTTTCCTATCAACAACTTTAAAAGAAAAACGATTTTCTCTCTTGGATGTTATTGATCCAATGAGCCATCAACTCTCAGCACTCTTTTACTCTACTAATTACTGTACTCTTTTCTAATTACACGTAGATATTGTTCATGCTCTCTACCAACGCATGAACCATCGCAAGACAGGAATTCAGTCCAATTAAAAGAAATACCATCGAATTCTTAAATTTACTCTTCGTCATCGGCATTTTACGCTTAGCTTTTTAAAATTTTAGTCTTAATTCCTAACTTGTATTTTACAATTGGTGGTGACGGGAAACTTTTTAGATTGAGAGGGAAGAGCAAATAAAAAAAATAATGAATAGAAAGAATGATATCATTTGAGGCGAAATGAGGGAATTGAGGGGAAAAACAAATTGTGAAACAGAACTTCAATCACTTCACAAATTGTTGAAAATTTGTACAAAATTGCTAAAAAAAAAAAAAAAAAAAAACCGAAACTTCCAAACAGTTTACAAGTTTTT
>FIZV01010795.1:0-17405 GCA_900050545.1 Trionymus perrisii | reverse complement strand
CAATATGATTTTTTATTTTATTTTTTGAGAACTGCATGCATTTTTTTTTCAAAAATCAAAACTTCAAATTTTTTGCAAAAAAAATTAAAATGAATCTAGTTTCCCAATTTTTTGAAAAACTTTACATATAAAAAAAAATGCGTAATATAAAAAAGTCTTAAAAATGTCCGCCTGTGTACTGTATGTATTCAACAAAAATTTTTTCCAAACGACCCCCCCCCCTAAACCATTTCATGAATTTTTTTTCGAATTTTTTGGTAAATAGTTTTGGATTTACTTGGAAAAAAATTTCGAAGGTTGATTTTCAAAAATTTTTACATAAAATATTTACAGACGTGTTATTTTTCAAATTTAATCATTTTTGATGATCAGGAAAGAAATCAAAAAATGAATAGATGATATTACCGACCAAACGGATGATTTTTTTCTCCATATTTTTAAAAACCTTTGATGAAATTTCGAATAAATGATGAAAATGATTAGAAAAAGAATTTTAATTTTTTTTTTTTTTTTCATGAATACTTAAATGAATATTACTCGTACTCATGCATATTACATTTATTTTGTAAAAATTCACGTTTCTTGATACGATTTTGTAAGAACATTTCATCAAAAAATTTAAAAAATAAATATTATTTTAGATTCTCGAATTTTCAGGAAAAATATCTAACACAAGTTTCTGCTCCAAAAATATTTTTCAAACTACTTTTTCATTTGTTGTAGAAAGAATTTTTTGTACTTCTGCACTTTAAAAAAATTGTTTGCTTGTAGTTTTGAGTTTATTTCAAGAAAATTTTTAAAATATCCCACTTTTCTTGCCAATTTATTCATAACTTTTTCTACTTTTAACGCCAATCAAAACTTGTTTTTTTCTTATAACAGGGCCCAGCTTTGGATTGGATACCGCTTCCTCTTCTTCCTTTTATGCTATCGACCACGCTTTCAAACTTATTAAAAAAGGGGCCTGTGAAGGGGCAATCGTATGCGTTTCAAATTTGTGCTTTCAATCACCAACTGATATATATGGAACCGATATTCTTAGCCCCGAAGGCATCTGCAAACCCTTTGATGCTGATGGTATGTCTATTGTCTATGTATGTCTAGTTGTGTAAGGATTAGTCATAAGAACTTCTGAATAATTAAACTTATTTTCAAGGAAATGGGTTCACAAGAGCTGAAGCAATTGTTGTGGTATTTCTACAAAGAAAGAAAGACGCCAGGAGGGTTTACGCCAATATTCTACATACAAAAACGAACAGCGATGGCTTCAAACCAGAAGGAATTTCATTTCCAGTAGTAAAATTGCAGAAAGAATTGTACGAAAAATTTTATCAAGAAATTGATATCGACCCTGCATCTGTTTCTTATCTCGAAGCTTATGCTACAGGTGTACAGGTACTAGAAACATTTCAATTTGTACAGAGACAAAGGGAAAGTTGAGAGATTTTTCTAGTGTTCCCCTGAAAAAATTGGAAGCGCAAGGGTGTTGTTTAATTACTACATCTGTAGAAGGAAGAAGGAAGGGTAGTTAGAAATCTTGGTAGAAAAATTACGCACCTCTAGGTGGAAGGAAAGTGAACTCAAAAATGATCTTTAAAAATAAAATTGTTTATTGTGAAAACCAGGCTGAGGATAACATTCGTGGAATCCATGGATTCGGGATTGCACTAGACCTTGAACTTTCAAATAATTACTCAGATATACCCCTCAAAACACATCTCATTTAACCGGATGGAAATTTATTTTCACAAGGTGGAAGATATAACAGAAGGAAATTCCATTGAAGAATTTTTTTGCGCCAATCGCAACACCCCGTTGAAAGTAGGTTCAGTAAATTCAAATATGGGTTATGCTGAAGCAGCTTCAGGACTGTGTTCACTGGCTAAAATGATAATTGCTTTCGAATCGAGAATGATCCCTGCCAATTTACATTACAATAATCCAAATCCAAAAATTAAAGGATTACAAAATGGAAATCTAGAAGTGAGTTTGATTTCAATTATTGAAATCAAAATAACCACAACCAGACTACTATATTCGATTTGATTCATGTAGCAATTCATTTTCAACAGGTGATCACCGAACCGACGCCATTGAAAGGAGAATACTTCGCCATCAATTCCTTCGGATTTTCAGGAGCTAATGGTCATATTCTGCTTAGTCCACATAACAAAATTAAAACCATATCGGGTACGCAAAGCGATGATTTGCCCAGGCTGATTCTAGCTTCTGGACGAACTGAAGAAGCAGTAGATTGTATTTTCAATGATGTAATTTCATTTCAATCTGTATGTAAGCTTTTAGAATTTTGTTATTCATTCAAAACTCCTCTTTTTCAGTTGGAAAAAAATCGCCATGATAATGAGTACATTAGACTCATGCACGAAATATTCAGTGAAGATATCAGTGGACATGTTCAAAGAGGTTACATGATTTTGAATAAGAATAAAGAGACAGTGAAGTCAAAAAAAGTAAGTCAACCAATCAAAATGGAAACAAATCTCCAATCTTCTTCAACAAATACCATTCTCAGCCAACAACCATGTTTTGAATTTTTTCAGTTTTTATCAAGCGTACAACGTCCAATATTATTTGTATTTAGTGGCATGGGATCTCAGTGGCCTGGAATGGGAGCATCTCTGATGAAGATACCTATCTTCGCCAATTCTATTAAAAAAAGCAGTGAAATTTTAAAAACAAAGGGAATCGACCTGATTGAAGTTCTTACAAACAATGATCCAAAAATGTTCGATAATATTATGAATTCATTTGTCGGAATCACCGCCATTCAGGTAAATTTTCGAGGGATGGTTCAAGAGCATATCATATCCTACTGAATTAATCTTTCAATTTTCACCGATCAGATCGCCTTAATTGATGTACTAAGAGCACTTGATATAAAACCAGATAAAATAATAGGCCATTCTCTCGGAGAGCTTGCATGTGCATATGCAGACGAATGTCTCACCGCAGAACAAACAATTTTGGCCGCTTATTATCGTGGCTTAGTTTCTTTGGAGAATGAATTCATTCATGGCACAATGGCAGCAGTTGGTGAGTTTGGTGGAATATGATTACATCAATTTTCATTTCGTTGTGTATTTTTTCTATAAATTCCTAATGCTTTAAAAATGTGAATAAAATACTTACAGGCAAAGGTTATAACGATTTGAAAGATCTTGTGCCTCCGGAAATTGAAATTGCTTGCCACAACAGCTCGACCAGCTGCACGATATCAGGACCTACAGAGAAAATAAAAGAATTTATGAAGGAATTGAAAGAAAAAAATATATTCGTTCGTGAAGTAAACACATCAAATATCGCTTATCACAGTAGTTACATTTCCTCAGCTGGTCCCAAATTCATTGAATATCTGAGAAAGGTACTAATAAACCTCCACTACTTGAAGAAAATACTTATATCCTCTACTGGTTAAAGTAATTAACTTGAGAATATGTTCAGATCATTCCAGATCAAAAACTTCGTTCAGACAAATGGATATGTACATCAGCTTTGGAAAACGAATGGAATTCTGATAAAGTAAAATATTCTTCCGCCGAATACCATACAAACAACCTTTTGAACTCAGTATACTTTGAAGAAAGCAGCAGTCATATTCCAGCTGATGCTATAGCAATTGAAATTGCTCCTCATGGCCTATTAAACGCCATTTTGAAACGCTCTCTTCCGGAAACAGTTGTTAATATACCACTGACTTTGAAAAATCATGAAAACGAGGCGGAGTTCTTTTTAAATGCTGTGGGCCAGTAAGAATTCAAATATTTTAGATAGTCAACAACTGAAATATTCTATTCACCATTCTCAAAATAATATTCATAGAATGTATCAAGCAGGCTGCAATCCCAAAATGAGTAACCTTTATCCTGCAATAGAATTTCCAGTTAGCGTATCAACTCCGATGATTTCACCTTTAATAAAATGGCAACACGAAGAAAAATGGCTTACCGGACTAGATAAATCAGAAGAATCCATTTTAGGAGAGAGAGAAATATCTGTAAATCCGCAAAAAGATCACTACAAATACTTGAAAGATCACATTATCGATGGAAGAAATTTATACCCTGTTTATGGATACCTAGTCAGTACACTGACCCTTAAGATACCTAATAAAATTATAAATTCTGTTGTCAATTTAACATTTTCCAATTAATTTCAGGGGTTGGTTTGGGAAACTTTAGCTATGATGCAGAAAAAGAAACTGGAAGCAGTTCCAGTAATCTTTGAAAATATACGTTTCGAACGAGCTACGCATGTTCCTAGGAAAGGTGAATAGACGTGATCAAAAAAATGAAAATTCGCAATTACCTTTTATGAAAACAAATATAAATGAATAATTCCAGGTACACTTCGATTCCACATTACCATTCACGAGGGAACAAATAATTTCGAAGTGGTAGAAAATAGTGCAGTTGTGGCATCGGGATTCGTGCGAACATTGGATAACGTTGACAAAGAAATGATCAATGTCACATTAAAGAATGACACTAATACGGATACATCGATTTTAAATACGGAAGACTTTTATAAAGAGTTACGATCAAGAGGTTATCATTATAAGGGGTCATTTAAAAAAGTAATTAATGCTAATTACGAAGGTTAGTAAATCTGGCTAGAAAAATATGTTGGTTATTTATCTATCAAAAAATAATTGCAAGTGTATTTTATTTTAATGCAGGAACCTATGGGAAAGTTTCATGGTGCAATAATTTCATAACTTTTATGAATTCAATGGCTCAAATAATGACATTGCATACCGATTGTCGTCAACCTATAGTTCCCAAATTCATACGTAAAATTGTTATCGATGTAAATAAACACTTTGAAACATTGGAAACATTGGACAAAAAAAATCCAGGTGAATACTGAATAGAGCAAGGAGTATTCCCTCTTCATAATAATCAAATCAAATTCATCAAACTTTTTTCCTCATTTCTTAGAATTTTCTGTTAATTTTCACCCCAACCTCAATCTCTTGTACTCCGATGGTATTCAAATGTGTGGTTGGAGCACTAAGGAGGTCATACGTAGAACACAGTTCACAGGCGTTCTACTAGAGAAGCATGAGTTTGTACCATACATAAACGATCAAGTAAATCATTTTTTGACCAAAATATTTGAATTAAGTTGCATTATAGGGGCATAAATTATAAAAATGATCTGTTTTTAGCAAATGGATTTCGATTCAGCGCTCAGAATATGCGTTGACATTATCTTGGAAAATATGATGCTGGTAGAAGTGAAGACTTACGAAATACTAGATGAGCAAAATGAAATAAAACACCACAATATTTCGACCGCAGTTGCTGAAATATTAGCAGAGATGCCTTCAGTTGAGGTATGAACGATGAGTCTCTTAGAATAGCCAGTCATATTCAAGATTTTTTTTTCAATGCTCCCCTTATTTAAATTTTGAATGGGAGATTAGAATCTCCAATTTCTCAAAAAATTGAAAAAAATTTCAAATTTAGAACTACGAGTAGGTAATTTTTGTTTTTTTACTAAAAAATAATTCTCAATTTTCATATTTTTTTCTTAATTGAATTTAGAAAGGTGACTACGAGTCCCTTGTCTTTTTTGAAATACCTACACAAAATTCCAAACTTATAGAACAAAAAAGAATGAGAAACTAACAGGCATCGTCTAAAATTATCGATGGGCTAAAATGAATAATTGGGAATTATATTCTCATAAAAAGGAACGATTCAAAATTCAATTGGTATTTCTCTCATTTTTTTTTTTTTAGTTTTCGCATTTCCTTCCTGATAAATTGGGGCTTTAAGGCTCAACATAAAATTCAGTAGAAGAAAAGAATATTACGGAATTATTTTCTCTTAAAAAGAAACAACTTTAGCGTGGTGGGCCAAAAAAAATAAAGAATACCCTAGTAGGCTACTTAATCAATGTAGGTAATATCTCTAAATAAGGTGTAGGTAGAATAAAACATTGAAAATTTTCTAGGCTGACATCAACATAGTGACTTTGTCCAAGAATGACGAAAAATCAAAACCACAGGAATCACAACTTGTAAAAATATTTTCTGGAGAATTGCCTGATGATAAAAGTTGTTCCTTAATTATTTTACCCAACAACTGTATCCTGGATGGCTTTGAAGTAATATATCAATTTCTAATTTTAATTTAAAATTCAAGACTTGCACGAGTTTGATATTTTATTTTGCTCTTTAGTCATCAAAAAAAATATTCAGGGCCTTGAGAGAAGATGGGTTTGTTATTGCAAAAGAATCTTCTCGTAATGTAAGTTGGCTGGAAACGCTAGGATTCAACGTTTGCTTTAGCAGATCTATCAACAATCATGAACGAATTTTACTCCTTAACAGAGTAAGAGGGTTTACACTCGCACAACCGTTTTGACTAAAACAACTGCAGCAACAACATTTTTGACCATTCTATTTCTAGATGAACAAAGAGAAACGTATTGCCAAAGTGATCAAATTGAATAACAATCCATCTAACTGGTTACGTCAAGTTCAAAATGCTCGAAAAGACATTGAAGCAGAAAAGAATGAGAAATTGATCGTATGTGCTGAAAACCAAAATGGTATATCAGAATTTTTCAATGATCTCCGGAAAAGTAAAGAAGGATTCCAGGCAAGGTATCGTCGGCACTAGCAAATGATTCTTCGTAATATTTATTAATTCTCCTTCGTAAGAAGTTGATTCAAAAATGAAAAAAAAAATGCTATTGTTTTTCAGCTGTTTCATCATAATGGATAAAAAAGCGCCATTATTCTCATTGGAAAATAAGTTTTACAAATCTCAATTTGATAAAAACCTTTCTCATAATGTGTATAAAAATGGGCATTGGGGAAGTTATCGTCGCTTGAGGCTGCACCTCGATGAAAACTCCAAAGTCAGCAGTGCTTTCTGTACATTGGAGAGATATGCTGATATATCATCACTTAGATGGCTTGAAGATTCTTTGGACCCTTCAATGTATTTTTGTTATTTTATAAATTATGAAATGACTATTTTGATCAGTTCAGCTACAATATTTTGATGATTGTCCCAGGTGTAACAATTCTACTAAAAGACCAATTGTCGAGGTGTATTACAGCGGTCTCAATTTTCACGATATTATGACATCAGTGGGAGTACTATCACCTTCGAGTTTTATGGAAAATAATTGCTTCACTGAGGTAACTTTCTTTTAGAAAACAGATAGCACCAAAATTAGTCCATATTTTGGAAAGTTTTATATCACATACATACATATTTGATCATTTCTAGAGTTACCAAGGAATTGAATATGCTGGTAGAGACGCTACTGGGTGCCGAATAATGGGAATGGTGTGCAATAAAGGAATTGCTACAATGGTTGAAGCGATTCCAGATTGCACTTGGATAGTGCCAAATAATATGTCTTTAGAAGAGGCTGCGACTATTCCAGTCTCATATTCTACGGTAATATGTTGAAATTTTGAATAATCGTCCCTTGAAATTACTTTTTTTTCAAACAAGTAATTTTTTTATTTTACTTTATAGGTTATTTTTGCACTCTTTTTCAAAATAAAGCTAAAAGAGGGAGCTTCCGTTCTCATACATACAGGAAATGAAGATATTGGTCAGGCAGCTATTAACATATGTCTTCATCACAAATGTAAAATTTTCACAACAGTAGACAGTTCGGAAAAAAAGGAATTTCTTGTAAAAAATTTCCCACAAGTGAGAGTTTGAAAATATTTTTGTAATTATGAAAAAAAATGAGCATCCTCCAACTAACCAGATTACTTAATGCATAGGTTCCTGAAAGCCATATTTGTAATCTAACAAATTCATCTTTTGAAAAATTCATTCGGAAGCAAACAAATGGTAAAGGAGTGGACATAGTACTAAATAATCTGACTGGGGAAAAACTTCAAGCTTCGGTGCGCTGTCTCGGACCTATGGGAAACTTTTTAGAAATTGGAAAATTCGATATGGTGAAGAATAATCCACTGGGTAACGATGAAAATTGATATTATCAATTAAAATGGAGTGGAACATTTCTTGGTTCATCTGATTACTGATTCTAATCGAGATTTTCTTATATCAGAATTGGGGCATTTCTTAGAAGACATAACATTTCATAGCGTTCATTTGGATCAAATTATTTGTTCGCAAAATGGAATGAAACCGAAAATTCAAAAAAAATTACAAGAAATGTTAGATCTAGGAATAATCAAACCAATACAGAGAACAATTTTTCAATCCCATGAAGTAGAGTCAGCTTTCAGGTGAGCTTCACATATTACATTCAGTAGAACTACGGTTTTATAAATTATGGAAACTGATATTGTAATGCCACTGCATAATATGGTTATCTATTCATAGATATTTGGCTGTTGGAAAACATTCTGGAAAGGTTTTAATTAGAATACGAGACGAAGAAAAGGACTTTAGAATTAAACCAGATTCAATTCGGATTCAGGCTAAGCCTAGACTTCTTTGCAAACATAATAAAACGTATATTATCATTGGTAAGTTTTCCTTTCTTCAATATAATTAACAAAAAGAGGTTTTACGTTTTCATTCATTCATTGCAGAAGATTCGGACACATTTAGCTTAGAACTTACTGACAGGTTAATTTCCCGCGGGGCTCGAAAGATCATACTGTGCTCTCAATTTGGCACAAAAAACAAAGCTTACAAAAATCGCAAAATTAAACAATGGCAGTCATATGGCATAAAAGTCGTCGTCTCAAATGAAGATATCACTAAAGAAAACGGAGTGGAAAATGTGTTACAGACAGCTACTTCTTTAGGTCGTGTAGCTGGAATATTCCACGTCTCAATGGTATGATACCTACTTGATTACTAAACAAAGTTCCTAACATGTTTGAACAAAAAATAAATTTACTGAACCCAGTGGATAATCGTTTTAGAATTATGAAGATTGTTCACTAGCGCAAAATATTGACCGCACAACAACGACAATTAGTAATTTTGATAAATTGAGCAGTAAGTTGTGCGTAAACTTGGAATACTTTGTTGCACTGTTGAGTATCCCAAAACAAGCTGAAAATTATGACTCCATTACTTCATTTGTGGAGAAAATCTTCGAATCACGAAAATCCAATAATTTACCAGCCTTAGCAATCAAATGGGAAGTTACAAAAGATTTAGAAAAAATCACCGACTTTGTAGATGAAAGTTCTTCCATTTCAACGAGTAATATATTCAATCAACTCCATTTACTGTTCTTGTGGTCCTCTAATATGTACATAAATAAGTATCTAAAAAGATCTAATAAAGTTTGTTATTTTACGCTCTAGATGATATCATACAACAAAATGCAAAACCTTGCTTGGACTCATTGGATTTGCTTGTGAAGCAACCACGTGCTGTGGTGGTTGCCACTATGCGAACAAAAAAGCATCGGACTGATTTCGATATCATAAGTGACGTAGCCAAAATTATGGGTAAATAATATTTTTCAAACCAAACTCAGATGCATATTACATAGGTACATATTAGGTACCTATTAATGAAATATTCCTGAACAAAACAGGTATTGAAAACTTAGAAACTGTGGACCAAACAAGGACATTCCCGGAATTAGGACTGAATCTTATCTTAGCCGAGGAAATTGTACAAATTCTCGACGCCAAGTTCAATATTTTCTTCACAGTCGAGAATTTACAAAAAATGACCTTTGAAAAATTACATAAACTTCACAAGGAAAAATTAGAAGAGAATTTGACCGCAGGTAAAAACTTCAAAATCTAGATAGAAATAGAAATTTATTTAATTTTACTTAATGCGAATACCCTATGTAAGCCTTATCTTCTAAATTAATTCAAATTCAAGGGTGAAGTTTAACGCTTATCGTTAACTTTTTTTTTGCTACTGTACAGATATTCAAAACTTAGATAAAAATACATAGATGCCATCCACAATTTAACTGGAAACCACCCGATACAAAAATTCTAATTGATGATGAAAGAAAACCAGCTGTCTGAAGTCGAATGAAGAAAAAATATGTTTATTAATAATTTAGGAATGGTTTTGTGAAACTCAATTTATTGAAATAAACCAAGCATTGTTGCATTGTCGCAAGTGAATGAAATTTTCAAAACTGAATTTATCAACCAGTAACTGGGATTAATTCATGGTTGGGCACAAAAGGGCCGAGTGCGCAGGAGGTCAACTTATACTCGTATACTCGAGCTAAACCCAAAATTGTCAAAAATGGAATGAACTACATTCTAGAAAACTCAAGAATTCAAATATTAAAACTCAAGCTTTTTTTTTTTTTTTTTTGTAAAAAAAATGTTTCCATTTGGGGCGGGGATGAAGTGAAAGCATTCTTTACCTGCTTTCTGAAGGGAAAAAACTTCATTCTTTTAAAGAAAAAAAATTTAATTCTTCTTGAAATAAAAAAAACTTGACTCAATTTTTTTTTGAGACAAGATAAAAAATTCTCAATTTTTGAAGTAAAAAATAAAATAAAATAATTCTTTGAAACTTTTCTCACAGAAAATGTTTCAATTTCTTAGGAAAAGATGCCTTTAATTTTTTTCGAAGAAAATAAATCTCAGCTTTTTGAGAAAATAAATCACTTCTTTTTTTAAGAAAAAAGTTTCTCAATTTTTTTTTCAAATAGGTACAAAATATTTTTTAAATTTTTGAAGAAAATATTCACTTAGGTAATTTGATTTTTTTAGAGTAAAATTTTTTCTCAAATTCTTAAAAAGAAAAATCTTTCAATTTAAATTTTTTTTGTATCACTTGAAGAAAATCTTTTTATTTTTTGGAGTCGGAATATAACAACTTCTCCCTTTGTTAGTAAACATGCCTTTATTATTGTTGAAAAATCTGTTTTTTTTTTGTTTTTTATAAAGAAATTCCTTATTTATTTTTCAATTTTTGGAGTAAAAAACATAACGAAAAAAAAGTTTTTGATACCTACAAAAAAGAGGCCTGAACATTTGCAAAAGAACCTGAGATCGCTTTTACCGTCACTGCATATGAGCAAAGTGAGTTAATGTAGCCCTCTTATCTTCAACTTTCTCAACTTTTTCTAGCAGAATTCTTCGCAATCTTCAAATAAAATTAAGTAATTCCCAAAAAATTATATTTCGACTTCACAATATTGTAAGTATGTAGTATAGGTATAATTAATTCAACCAAGAATAAATTAAGCTAATGCAATATAATCCCAGCGCTGTGTACAATACTTTGAACGCCAATCTAATCTTTGGTATCCTAAAACACGAATTTGAGTAAAATGTCAGTTATCGTTTTTCTAAAAAAAATTGAGTTCAACGTCGCGTCGCGTCGCGTCGTGAATATACCTACCAAAACACCGCTAATCGCATTTCTTCGCGTGTTTCAAGAAATTTACGAATATACTCTCGAACAGAAATACCCATTTTTGACATATATTCATCCCACACAACTTCATTTGGAACGAACGTAAATAATCTTTTATCAGTATCATTCAGACTTCTCCAGCAATTCTGTAACTTCTCGTCATTCACTTGGACATTCAGATTGGTACGCGCGAATTTTAAATTCAAATTGAGTAGCTTATTATATGCTTGAAATAATCTAAGGACAACAAAGATAACGTACTCGAAAAAAATGGTAATAAGTAATTGGATATAGGTGGTGCTAGTGGAATTTCACCTAGTTTTTTTTCCATACAGAACAAAAAAACAGTCAGTCAACAGAGCTGGAATGCAACCAAACATGATGCTCCATAAAATGAAAATATTTCTATTGGAATACAAATGAATATTCAAGTTGAGCTCTTTCTTCGAATGAGCCAAATATTCTTCAAAAGTTAAGGAATTTTCGTGATTCTTAGTGATGTAATTGAACACGAAAGGTGATATTTTCTCGTTATTTTTTATCTTTTTTTGAAATCTGCAAATGGTAAACATGGGTGAGTGTTTCAGCAGTATGATTTTTTTTTCTTTCAGAAAGAAGACTAATTCGATAATGTTTGTTAAATATCTTACTCATCGTGAGAATGCTTCGTAGCAGTAATTAGAGCATTTACAATAAAATCAGCTGGAGTTATATCAACCATAGTACCATTCCAAAAAATCACCGAAAAAATATCTAGTAAGGCTAATGCAAACAGCCCATTCGGCCCATAAACGTCCCCAGCCCATCCAGAAATAGGTTCTCTCCAACAAGGAATCGCTTTAAAAATATAAGTAAATCAATGTTGATTCGCTCGAATAAAACTTTGATTATACTGGAATGCCAATTACCAAGACCAAATCTGAATATTACAACTGGAACTGAAATTTCTTCTCGAACGAAAATATTTTCAGCAGCTGCTTTTGTCATTGCATAATACGTGATCTTTTCCCCGATAATTCTGCCGTAAAAATTCGGGAATTATGGATAATGGACATTGTGAAAATAAATTTTCGTAATAACGAAAAAGAGTGGACAAGCGTATAGGTCTAGGTATACATTTTTAAAAATGCATCAGAAGATCGGATAGGCATAATATGTATTATAATGAAAGTTACCTTTTTTCATCGTGTTGATCCATCGGCAGTATATGATCAATTTTAAGTAGATTCAAACAATCTTCGTATTCGAGATGTGTTTCATATAGTTTTTCATCAATGTTATCACGTTCAAATTGTGTAGCCAGAGTAGACACATACACGAAAGTCTAGAACAGAAACGTACTCTGTTTATTAACATTTCAGGGCCATATTTACATATAGGCAATATAGGCAGCCTAAGGTGGCAGATTTTGGGGGCGGCAAATTTTTGAAATTTTTTTTAATGCATTTTATTATTGAAAAAAGAAACAGAGATGTTCAAAAGTCGGATTATCACAACCACCTTAACTTTGGGACTTTCCTCAAAATTTCCAAAGAATTGAGTTTTTTATGAAGTAGGTCTACGTACCTAAATTTTTTTTTAATTTTTAGAAATGTGAGAATTTTTGAAAAGGCTATACTTTTTGAGAAATCAATAATTTTCGTGAAATTGAAAGTTTAATAAACTTCCACGATTTCGGAAAATTTGACATTTTTTGAAAGTTTACACTGTCGGAAAGTTACAGGATTATTAAAAATTACTTAACAATTTGAAAAATATTTTTCAAATTTTAAAATTTCAATAATTTTCAAAAATTTGACAATTTTCTGCAATTTTTGAAAAATCAATAATTTTTGAGAATGGGAGAATTTTATAAAATTTAACAATTTTGGGAAATTTGTCATTTTTTGAAAATTTACAATTTTGGAAAATTATTTGATTATTAAAAATTAACAAGTTTTAAAAATTTGTCAATTTTAGAAAAAATTTCAATTTTTAGAAATGCGACAATTTTTGAAAAATCAATAATTTTTGTGAATTTGTAAATTTTATAAATTTCAACGATTTCGAGAAATTAAACATTTTTGAAATTTCACAATTTCGGATACATAATTAACTTGTGTCTAGTGACACCCACTTTTGTGATGATATAAAAATTATAAAATCTGTATTTTCATTCGGACTACTTCGGATATTTTCGGAGGTATTCGAGGTACTTCGAATATTGTTGATATTGAACTTGTAAATTATTTTTCGTAATAATTGAGATCGAATGGAATATTTTACCAAGTTTAGCATTTTTTTACTTTTAAGAATGAAAGTGACACGTGTTTGATAAAATTAACTTTACCAAGAAAATAAGGCGGCCTTGAAAATTTTTAAATCACAAAGAGTACCTACCTATTAAATGGCAACCTTATCAATAACAAAACCAGTGACAAATTTCGAAGCTATTTAAAAAATTTGTTCCTTTTCTTATGTTTTTGTAATTATAAGATTCCCATTAATTAACTGTTTGTGATTTGAAAATTTTCAAGACTACCTTAATTATTTTATTGGCAAAGTTGATTTTATCAAACACTTGCCACTTTTATTCTGTACCTATTTAGTTTTATTTTTAAAATCCTAAGCTTGGTAAAATGTTATGCCTCAAAATAAGCGATATGTTGAAATTTCTATCTACGCGAGTTTTCAACCGATTTTTATCAAACTTGGCATGAGGGTAGAGCTACTCGAGGGGGGGGGGTTGGTTTTAAATTTTTTCAGATGTTTCCAACCACTAAAACGACCTTTAATTCAATCTTGAACGCTTCAAATCTCGCTGGAGGGAGCAGTTTTAGAGCACTAAAGTCGATTTTTTTTTTGTACACTTCCCTGACCCTTTTACACCACCCAGATTTTTTTTTGAATTTTAGCGGTTGGCGGTCCCAAAAATGATTGGCGGTGTTTTCAATCCTCAAAAAATTCATATTCTGAGTTTTTAGAAAAGCATTTTCCTAGCCCCACCTAGATCAGGGGAGCACAAAAAAAAAAAGCTGTGCACAAACAAGCACAAACGATTGACCCTGTTTCCAACCCCCTACCTCAAATGGACGGGGAAAAATTTTTCCCGGCCACCCAGCAATTTTTTTAATTACCTTGGGAGGGGGTAAGCACAAACAAAAAGAGTATGTGCACAAACGAGCACAAACGAATGACACCCACTTTCCGACAAATCCCTAAAATGGGCGAGGCCGGGGAAATGACTTGCTATATTTAATAATTATTCAATAATTTTTGAAAATTTGACAATATTTGGAAAATCAATAATTTTTGTAAATTAGACATTGTAGAATTTTTTTGGCAATTCAATAATTTTTTTAAATGTGAAAAAAAAAATCTTCTGAATTTTAAAGAAAAGTTTAAACACGGGAATTAAAAAAAAATGCAAGTACGGTTGTTCAAAAAATGTAATTTTCAATTTATTCCATAAAGCAGACCCCCCCCCCTCGAAAAAGTGTCAGTGTAATGTGTCAACTTTCAGATTTTCCTATATTTCCTCTCTCAGATTCGTCACTACATTAATAATAGCAAATTTCATTCTCTTGAATTTTGTTCATGACCATTTCTGTCATACCAAGCATAGTTTGCTAAAAATGTGCCTTTCGAGTAAACCACCCTAAAATTTAAAATTTTCCCTTTAAAAACTCTAGAAAAATGAGAAAATATTTTTTTATGCGTTTGTGTGACGTATACCCGCCATTTTTTCATTTCTTTTTGGAGTTTTAAGCGGAAAAAATATGAATTTTAAAGAAGTTCAGCAAGAACTCCAGAATTGTGTGGTATTTTAAGCCATTAACGTATGGAGAAACACATATAGGTAGGTACCTTCAATTTAACAAATCTGTTAGCCAATGTAATTAAATTTTGAGTTCCATGTATATTTATCTTGACTGATGTCTTGAACGATCCCATCATATTCATTGCAGCAGCACAGTGAATCACGAAGTCCACCGATTTCATGAGTGTTTCTAAATCCTTTGCAGAAATACCCAGATTCTCGAGGGAACAATCACCTTCTATCAACTTTATTCGATCTTCGCAATCATGCATATTATTTTTCAGGTGCAAAAAAACCTATGATCTGACACGTTAGATTTCTTCAAGTAAAATCTGTACAGAATCTGTGAATCTGTACAGAATGGTACAGAAAAAACATTCAAGGTTACCATCTGTAAATACTTTTTATTTATTTATTTATTTTTTGTTAAAAGAAACATTTTACTGAACTGTACCAAAAAAGGTACGGAATCACGTTTGAAGTACACTTTACAGTTTTTAAAGATGCCTGTACAGATTTCCAGTTGCAGAATTCTGTAATTTGGAGTCATTGTATGACCTCGAACGGACCTGTTGTTTATTATTCTAGTGAAGATATTTTCATGTACATATCTTTCAAAATAAAACTATGCACTCACCTCATCTTCAAATAATTCTCTCAGTCTTTCCGCACTCGACTTGGAAGATTTTTTTCTGATTAGAAGATACACACGTGATACTTTACAAGTTAAAAGCAGTTTAATTGTAAGAATTCTTCCAATAAAACCAGTACCACCGGTTAAAAATACCGTCGAGTCACGAAAAAATTCAACGATTTCAGAATTTTCATTTTTTCTAGCCATTTTAGTTTTAAAATTTTAAATCAAATATTCAAATTTTTTGTAAATCTAATAGGAAGAAAGAAAGAAACTTGATCGCCGTGCCACATAATAATCTTAAAATATTCGCCCATTTGCCATGTCACACATAAGTCGAAATACTTTATGTACATAATTATTTTAATTAGGTAAGGTTGGTACCCATTTCATGAGCTTTTAAATGTTTGCATTAACTTTAAAAAGAAGTAATTATGGTTCGAGTAATCAAAATATCAGAGATAATTGAACTTGTTCTGGTTTAGAATGCATTAGTAGTACAAGTAAACGCGGTAAATCGACCACAAAAATTAATTGTCTCCCGGTCTTCTTAATGAGGGAAACTGCACCGAATATGGTTAATCAGACTCTACATTTAATGCAATAATTATACAAGCTATAGGTATGTTTGTATCTTATAATAAGAAAATGCCTCGTAGAAAACTCTTCTTAATTAACAGTTGTTTAGAAAAACAGCAACAACTTCGCTTCGTAAAAATAAGTAGATGTTGCAGGTACCATTCGATTTCAAGGGATTGTTCAAGAGAAAAATGATTAATAAAAATTTGAAATGGTAGAAAGTAAGATTTGTGCGAACAGCGAACATCCGATAGTTGACAGAGAAATGCGCAATTTCACATTCGAGAATAACACTTTTATTATCGATGATCCCAGTTCAAGTCCTAAAGATTTTCATTTTTTAATCGACTACCCAACTCCCTATTATCCAACAATGACGCAAAAGAAACCTAAGAAAACAGGATGTTTAAAGAATTTAGAAAATCATCAGCTGAAAAACAATTTGAATCAAGTATAAATTTAAACAATTGAACAAATGAATAATTTAAAAAAAAAGTGAAAATTTAGAATAAAACTTGAAAAGTTGAAAAAAAATCAAAATTAAACCTCGAAAATTTAAAAAATGAAATAAAATAATGGAAATTGACAAAAAAAATGAGTTTTCAGAAAATGGTGAGAAATTTTCAAAAAATCAAATTAAAAACGTGAAATGAAAATTTTTATGTCAAGTTATTGAAAAAAAATTCAATGTTGGAGAAAGATGAAAAAAGTGGGAAAAGTTTTACCATAAATGCGAGTGTGTTCTTAATAAATAATTTAAAAAAAACATATTGGTAATGAAGAAGGTGGACACCTCTGCGTGAAAAAATCGTTATTATAATATTCAACACAAAGTGCATAAATGCATGTTTTGAAACAAAGAAACCTGCACTATAAAGTTTCATGGAGGAATAACATTCCCCTCACGGCCGGATTTATGAATTTACTACTTCATACATCACAAATTTCGGCAGATAGAGTCTCAATTCAAAATCCGCTCGAATATTTGTTAAAAGCGATTTTATGATTGATTCTAGTTCTAGACACTAAAATGAATAAATTTAGCTTGTATACCCTTTTT
>FIZV01010748.1:0-16129 GCA_900050545.1 Trionymus perrisii | reverse complement strand
ATGGGTTATTTTACCTCCCAGATATGGTATATTTCATTTTAGAAAAAAAAAAAAAAAAAAAAAAAAGTGATATGGGATATGGAACTTTTACTCGTAAGTTCTTATATCAGATGGAAAAAAAGAATACAAGAGTATCGATACCGAATGTTTGTCTCCTCTGGGGCAAAAATTTCTAAAGGATAAAAGCGTAATATTTTCATTTATTTAAACAAAAAACCTTTTCTGGCTCGTATTTGCGAAATGAATTTCATTTTAAAGTAGTCTCTCACACTAATAAATTAAACTATCGATTCGTCGGCTCTTCCGCTAAAAACGCATTTACAATTTAAACAAACGTTAAAAGTTTCCTCAAGTTGATTGAATATCGTTTATCGAGGGCGTTAATTTTGACCCGTCTATGGAAATATTCAAAATAAACTCAATGTCACCTTGTAATCCTCATTACGTAAATTATTCTCGCTTACGATGTCTTCCCTATTCTCCGACATGTCACTTATCCGTGTAAAAAATATTCCAAAATAACTCCAAGGTCTTTATTATTTCATTTTTCCTATTGCAGACTCGCAAAACGACGAACGAGAAAAACGTAAGAAAAAAAAAGACGCCAAGGAGGTTATCAGTTCGAAAACAGACATCGAAGGTAATCCTTATAAATAAAGGCTGCGTGTGATGAACACCATATCAATGTTATTAAGTTGGCGTAAAATCATCGCAGAACAGTAAACATCGTATCAGTCATCAAAATGCTTAACGTAAAAGCAACAGAATGGAAAAAAACCGTAATTTTTACTTTGTTTTATAACCGTTCCCGCGTATTTTCGAGCAATAAAATTTGTAAAACGCTTGAATATTCGATAAACGGTGCATATTTCGTTTGATGTTTTGTTTATATTAAAATTCCTTTTCTTGTGTATTTTTTCCTTTTCGTGTTTCTTTTAGAAATCGTAAATAGTTTATTATGTTGTTTTTGAAAATCGTCTTGGAAATATTTTTACCTGAAATTGAGAAATTATTATTCGAGAATAAAAATCGCGAGTACCTGTAGATGAAAATGCACCTATAGGTACAGTTTGTTCGGTTGGATAAAATAACATACCGAGTGGAAAAATTCCCTTGCAATTAAATACCCAATTGTACGACTGTACGAGGTATTTCAATGTAAATAGGTATTGCTTTCATTCAGTAGGTACCTACCTAAATTTGATTACTTTTGTTAAAGATTTTCAATAAAAATCGTCTAATTGTTATTTCGTATCAATTTTTAATATTCTCTCGTTCGAATTGCTTTAAATAGGCCTGGTGAAATTCGACATAAAAATAAAACAAATTGAATTTCTGGTTGCAAAGATTTTTTAATTTTAAAGTATTCCTTTCGGTGTTCTAACTAACCATCCTCAAAATTTCCTCGAACCTCGTTCCTTGGGGAGTCCCTAGCTTAAATGTGGACCCAAACAGACCGTTGTTTTTCGCTTATAACTTTTCAGATATGCGTTTAAACAAAACAATGACTATATGTAAAATTAAAGTACGTAAAATTTGCAACAAAAAATGTTTTATTTATTTTTTCCGAGAAATGAACTGGTGGCGCAAAAATAACCGTCAAAATGTACAGAGTAAAAAAGTAGTACATAATACATAATAATATTGCTAACACATGCGTGCGAAATTGCAAATAATAATACACCAGAGACCACAAAAAAAGCCCCTTCTCCTTCCCGAACTGTCTCCTATATATGGAAATGAGTGAATCCTCCTCTTTTTTTTTAATTCTAAAAAGTCTTTCCTTTCTCAATTTTTTTAGGGTAGAAATATTTCTCATTTTTTAGAGAAAAAAAATATAGATTTTTTCAAGTAGGTAGGTACCTACTTAAAGGGAAGGGAAAATATTTTGAATTTTGAATTTTGATATGATGATATGAGATATCTCTCCAAAAAAATTGTACCAAGCTCATTATAATTTATAACTAATAATTAAATTTCTGAATTCCTTTGCAAAAAAAAATTCCTCACTTATTTTCAAATTCCTTAATTTCTTAGAAAAAATTTCCTCATCTATTTTTTTTTAAATCAATTTTTTTCAAAGTTGTTGATTTTTGTAAAATTTTGCATTTTTGTTAGAGGAATGAAAATCTTCAATTTTTTAGATTTTTTTATTTGAAATGAAATTTTGCAAACTTTTTTAATACCTGCATAGAAAAAAATCGTCATTTTTCAAGTTTTAAATTTTTTCAGAGAAAAAATTCCTCAATTTTTTTAAAGAGCAACAATTATTCTCAATTTTTCAAAAGAAAAAAAGGCTTCATTTTTTAAACGAAAAAATCGCTAAATTTTTAAAAAGATGAAATGCCAAATTTTTTCAAAGAAACTTATAAAAAAAAAATCAAATTTTTTTAAAAGAGAAAAATCTTAATTTTTTTTTTATTTTCTCAACTTAAACCAATCCCTCAATTCTGTTAAAGAAATGAAAATCTTCAATTTTTCATATTTTTTTTTAAGAAATTCCTTAGAAAAACAATTTTTATTTTATCCATTCCTCAATTTACTTTTAAAAAATTCCTCAATTTCTGTATAGAAAAAAATGCTCAATTTTTTCGAAGGAAAAATATTCAATCAGTGAAAAATTCCTTAAACTTTTTCAAAGGGGAAAAAATTATATTTCTTAAAATTCGTCAATATGAAAAAAGCTCAGTTCTTTCAGAAAAAAATTCTCGATCAAAACAAATTCCTCAATTTTTTAAGTAAGACGTAAAAGTATTTCTCAATTTATTTGGAGTAAGGTTTTTTTTTCGTTCTTTTTTTTTTAATCGTCTTTTGGTTCAAAAGAAACAAGAAATTAATTTGTTTCGAAAAAAATTAATTTTTCTGCAACTTTTTTGAAACAGAAAAGTTCTTAATTTCTTTGTACCTAGTAAAAAATATTCAATTTTTTTGAAGTAAAATTTTCAATTTCTTTGAAGTAAAAAAATTTTCAATTTTTTCGAAATAAAAGAATTCAATTTTTTTGGATTAAAATTTTTAAAAATTTTTTGAAATGAAATTTTCAACTTTTTCAAAGTAGAAAATTTTTAAATTTTTCAGAAGTAAAATAATTTTCGATTTTTTGTAGTGGACGAATTTTTTAATTTTTTTTTTGAAGTAGGTAAAAGAATTTTCAATTTTTTTAAAAAAGAATTTTCAATTTTTTGAAGTGAAAATTTTTTTAATTTTTTCAAAGTAAAAGAATTTTCAATTTTTTATCAGTAAAAAAAAATTTATTTTTTTAATTTCAAAAAAATTTTCAATTTCTTTGAAGTGAAAAATTTTTATTTTTTCAAAGTCGAAAAATTTTCAATTTTATAGAAGTAAAAGAATTTTTAACTTTTTCGAAGTAAAAAAAAATTTCATTTTTTTGAAGAAAGAATTTTTAATTTTTTTGAGGTGGACAAATTTTTTAATTTTTTCAAAGTAGGTAGAGAAATTTTCAATTTTTTTCTAATTTTTTAAAGTAGAGAAATTTTTAATTTTTTTTAATTTTTCAAAGTAGAGAAATTTTTAATTTTTTTCTAAATGAAGAAATTTTCAATTTTTTTCAAGTTGAAAAATTTTAATTTTTCGGAGTAAGAAAATTTTTGAATTTTTTTGAAGTAAAAAAATTCTTTATATGTATTTCTGAAGTAAAAAAATTTTCAATTTTTTTTCAATTAGGTAAATGAATCGATTTTTTTAAAGTTGAAAATTTTTCAATTTTTTTGAAGTAAAAAATATTTTTATTTTTTCAAAGTTGAAAAATTTTTATTTTTTTGAAGTAGGTAAAAAATTTTGAATCTGGTAATTACTCTTTTGGGCTAAAAATATTTTTTAAATTGCTGCAAAAAAATCTCATTTTTATTACTCGAGACACCGCTGAAAAGTGAAAAGGAAAACTCTGGACTGAAGGAGTGGGGAGGGGGGTTCTGTCTTTTGAAAATTCGATCCTCCCGAAATTGTATCATATTCGCGCATACCCTCACTTTTTCAAACAGCATGTATTTTGAAGACTGTTTTGTCGTCATCTATTCACTCACTTCTCAAAAATAATGAATAGGACATTTTTTGTTGATAATTTCACTTATGACTACTTTTTTGTTTAACCAGCTTATCCGAAGTGTAATAAGCAAAAAAAATCTCTAGGCCTCACTTTTAGGGGAATTTCCAAGAGATGAGATGGAAGGAATTTTTAGTGATTATTCAGGACACCGAAAGAATCATTTCAAAATCAAAAACTCTCAACATTCAAAAATGCAATTTCATTTCCTTACTTCACTAGGCTAGAAGAAGAATGAAGACAGACACTGCCAAAAAATTCTTTAAACGAATTCGTGCTAAAAAAACGAAGCGATTTTTAAAATCACAATTATTTAAAACCAATAAAATAAAAATATAACTGTTTATTCGATAAGAAATAAAAGATTACAAAAAAAAAAATAGGAGAAATAAAACGAAAGAAATTATTAATAAAACTTTTGATATTAGTCAAAAAACAGAAGAAGAATTATCAGGTAACAATCTCGTCAGCATGATTTGAATTGAGGGAAAAAACATGATTGTTAGAGACGTAATACTGGAAGACTACTATCCAGATCTTTATGTGAGTAGCGTAGGTTAGTTCGATTTGCAAGTTATCGCTTCATTTTTTCTAAAATTGGAAGAACCATTTCGAAAGTGGGCCGTTTACCGGGTTCCTCGTTCATACAGATTTTGATCAATTTAGCCATATGAGCTGAAACACTATTCGGTATAGCTACACGTAATCCTTCGGTGACCACCTCAAAAAGAAAAAAGGCACGTTAGATGAAATCCCTTCTATGTACTTGCCAACATTTTTTAATATTTACTTTGAGTCCGATTTCCATTGGCGAGAATTCGGAGAATGGTATTTCTCTGGTGGACAATTCCCATAATAAAATAGCGAAACTCCACATGTCACATGATTCCAAATTACGATCGGATGCTTTCTTCTGTAAAGCTGTAAAATTTGCAAATATCATTAGACGAGTCCCGATGGGATAACTTAGTTTATACCGCGAGTTATTTTATACCTTCGGGCGATACCCAAGCGGGGTAATAAATGCGACCTTTTTCTTGAAACGAGAATTTCGCATCAGCCATGTTTATTCTGGCAGTTAAATCTTCGTCGATCTGTTTACAAAGATAATGAAATGAAGCGTCAATTGAATTGAAATAAGTTATGGTGAAAGTTTTTCCATTTAACTCACCATGACGTGTCTGCTATTGAGTACGTATTCAGGTACGATACGTTCCAAGCTGTGCAAATATGCCATTCCACGAGCGATATCTACTGCGAAACGTAACGTATGCGCTGCATCTACTACTACGCCAGTTCCTTCGTGTAAAAGAGTATATAGCGAACCCCATGGCATGTATTGATTAATGACAATTAAATTTGGAGGTGAATTACAGCACCCGATCACTGGTAAAATATTCGGGTGCGAGAATATCCTCAGCTTTGGATACTCTTCGTTAAAGTCTCTGGAAATACGAGCTGTACAATTGCGAACGTTGAGGATTTTGGCAACGATGTCGTTTTTCTGCCAACGTCCGCGCCAGGTTTCACCATTGTGTGATGTTCCCAGCTTCGTATGAAGCGATAGATCTGATAGATTTATGCCTTTGTGACGTGATAACGTTGCGTCGCCTTAAATTGGATACGAAAAAAAAATTAACCGATTATAGGCGTACGTTTTTGAATATGATATGAAGAGGAAAATTACTACTTACGACTTCGGGTTTTTAAACCCAACCAGCTTTGGTCTCTGAAATTTATTTTTTTCAAGTCTTGCCCATTTTCGATGGCTAATTCTAAAAAAAATGCACAATTTGTTAGGTACAAATTGATAAGAATTTTATGAAAGTACTTCTGCTATGAAAGTGCTTCAATTAAAACAAATTTTTCACTAACCATGGAATCGTTTAGCCAAAGATCCTCTAGCTTTATCTAAAGGAGTGTCTCCATCTTTATTCGCCAACGAAACAATAGCACCGTGAGCGATTAAATCCTCAGCGATTTGCTGATATCCCCAAAAGCACGCATAATGCAGTGGTGTATTACCATGTTCATTGGTAAAATTGATATCAGCTCGATTTCTCAGTAACTGTAGAAAATTCCAAGTGAATCACAACGATAACATTATCACCGCATATGCACAATTGGAGTTAAAATGACCAGTAACAAATAAACCAACCAAATTGACAATTTCTCGGTGACCATGGGCAGCGGCTAAAGTCAACGGAGTGTCATCGCCTCGATTAGTGGCATTAATTCTCGATCCTCTGGATAATAGTAAATCTACTATTTTATAATGTCCTTCTTTACAAGCCCAGTGTAACGGACTGAATCCGTGATCGTCACTGGAATCAAATTAGCGTAAAAGTGTGATAAAAATATCAAATCGAAATCTCGTTAAAATATTGGCAATCGGCGATATGTTATTTCACCATCCTACGCTGGCGAGAAAAGGTTAGTGGTACTTCCGAGAGTGCAGCCAACTCCATATATGGATATTTTGATGATACGTGTAATCGCAACCGATGTTCGTTTAATTAAGCGTAATTATTTTACTATGCCAATAAGATGATTTTAATTTATCTCGTTATGGATTAAAATTGCACTTACCCTTGATTCATATCATTTTCTGTGTCATCGAGCCATACTCGTACTTGCAAAGCGTTTCCTTCTCTGCACCAATGAAATATGTCTTCCATTATGAATAAATTAATACCGAGTCGAGTCGACGTAGAACACTAATTAGCACCTGATTTTATCATTTTAAATGATACATTAACTATTAAATTAATGCAAATGCAAAAATTCTACAAAAATTATTCACTTTGTATCGAATAACTAAAATTATATCAAGGATAAGTAAATAAATATTTCCGGCAGTGTTACCCGTTTCACTGATATCAATCAGTATGGTCAACGGAGAAAATAAAAAAGAAAAAGTTTGACCCAATTCCGTCAACTATGCCTACAATAATTTTTAATTTCGGTGCCATTGAACGGGAAATTGGACTAAGTTCAAATTTAACCGTCCAAGAATGATGCCGGATATTTTTTGAATGAAATAAAAAACCCATTGAGAATGCTCAAGTGTAATAAAATTATATAATCATGCAAAATATATTATTATTTACTCAATATTCAGTCTCGAAATAAAAACACAACACAATCAAAATTAGAAAAATTATTTTATTTTCATAGTCTTTTTACTTAAATTTTTATTTTTAACATTGGTAACTTCGTAGAAATCGCTACCAGTTTTCTTACGTTTCATTTGTCTCAATACGCTTCGTTTCTGTTTACTTGTCAATCGGTCCATGAAAGCTTGCTGTCTCATTTCTTTTTTAATCATTCGTTTTTCTAATTTTTCTGCTTCTTCGTCGGTATCAGGAGAATCAGAATCTTCTTCTTGGGAATTAGCATCTTGAGAAAGAATTTCGTCTTCTGGTTCTTCGTCTTCCTCTTCTTCAGCAGCATCGGTTTTTTTTTCGTAATCTGGTTCGTCCGGATAGAACGTGGATAATTTAATCTTGCCGAAATCTTGTTTAACTTCGAAAGGATTAGCTTCTTTATTAATTTCTTGTTCAGGTTGGGCACTTGATGGGACCTCAAAACCTGCAGGTGGAGTATAAAAAGGCAATTTCCCACGTTGCCAATCGTTCAAAATCATTCTGGCAATAACGTCGACTTGTGGTTCGCCTCCTTTTAATAATTTACCCGTTTTCATGGCTACTTTTTCGATAAAATCATCCGCATCAGTCCATTCGAATACTTGGTAAGTACGAGCTAAATGTTCTCTTTTAACTCGTTCCAGTACTGCTGGAATATATTGGCCGGGATCGGGTACCATTTCTACTCGAACTACTCCTTTGAGAATTTTTTCGGTGTCTGTTTCTACGTTCGCAGCATCGTACACGACTCCGGGACAATCTATTAAGAATATTCTACGCATCAGGGTGATATACTGCCATACACGGGTTTCTCCTGGTATTGGAGCTACTTTACAGACTTTTTTCGAACGGAGTGAATTAATAACGGAGCTTTTACCAACGTTTGGGTAGCCAATGAAACCAACGCTGATTTGCTTTCTTTCGGTGTGCAGTTTGGAGAATTGACGTAATAAATTAATTAAGGCACCTTTACCGAAAGGATGAGTTAATGAGGCGTGATAAGCAACGGTAGGATATTCGGAACTTAAAATCGCCACCCAACGTTGAGTCACCCAGACGGGAACTAAATCTACTTTGTTTAAAATAAATATCAAGTGTTTATGTTGTTTTTCTTTTTTAAGATATTTTTCAATATAGGGACATCGAGTTCCCATCGGATCACGAGCATCTAATATTTGAATGACGACATCGGACGAGTCGATTACTTTGTATAATTCATTCCATATACGTTTACTTTGTCCAGCTGACATAATCCAATCTCTAACCGCTGGTTTGACACCTTCGTCATCTCTTTCTAAATCGTAATCTTTGTCGTCGGTGTAGCTCTCGGTGACTTGGTCGACAACTTCCATTAATTGTTGTTCGTCTTTGACCATTAAATTAGGACGTTTGCGAGTTTTTTTGCTACCAAAAGTGCTTTCGAAAGTTTCGGTGTCGAGGATATGCACACGGTCGTGTTTCTTTTTCTCGTTCAATAACGTAATCGGTAGCTTGGTCGGTTTCATGACGATATCGTACGGGTTTTTCATAACTTTACCGAGCTCTGTTTGGAATTTTTGTAAGGCGTCTTGACCTCTTGACCGATGACTCTGGTGTTGTTGAACCATTTTCGATTCGGTTCTACTCGAGCAACAGTTCCAGAAGCGTGCCAACTTTGGAAAGGCGCTGCTTTGGTGATTTTCCCATGTCGATCTCTTTTCGGCTTGAAATCTTTGTACATATGAAGTCGGCGAATCGTGGCTTTTGAACGTGGGTTAGATACGCCTTTAAGGTCCGAAGCTTTCCGGTTCGGATTCATACTGTGGTTCGACATTTTGATCTGAAAACATATACGTTCGATCAGAGTACTTTCAAAGAACTTGGCGAATGCTAAATGATCGATTATTAAATTTGTGAAAAGTAGCGGAATACTGATAACACAGGAAGGAGAAATTTCGTATCAAAATTTCACAAATTATAGACAATACGAACAAATATAATACTTACGGCTGTTGACTGAAACTGTTGACGTATCAAAAACCACGAATAATTCTATTTTTTTTGTATAAATTTAAGAAAAAATCATTAATTTTTCATTCTTTCTGTTTAAAAAAAAGTTCATTATATTTTTTTATCACGTGTGCTGATTTTTTTCTCTTCCAAAACCACGAAAATAAGCAGTATTATTTACATCCTCACAGCGCATGCGCAATTTCGTTTTATATTTGTGTGTTGGTGTTAGTGCATGTCTTTACACATAAATAAAAAAATAGGTACCAACTTTTTTTAAAACAACATGCCACACCCAGATGGCGCTTTCATTAAATAAATTAATTTGGCAAAATGGCAACACTGTTTTTCCAACCTGTGTCGTGTTTTCTTTTTTATTTTTTGGAAATCGTGTCATTTCTCAATATTTTCTAAATTTCTAATCTTAATTTTTCATTAATTATTTTAGTTTCTATTCTTTTAAGCATGATTTAGATAATTTATTTAAATTGAATTAGTTTAAGATAGTGAAGCACAATGGCGAGCCCACGAACCCGCCGAGTCTTACACGAATTAATGCCCAAATATGATAACTCGGTAAGCTTGCATAAAATTCAATAATTTCTTATATTTTTATCACTTGTTCGCTTCTTCTCGTATATTTTCGCCTTTTAAATGGATTACTTAATCTATCAAAAGTATCTTCCTAAATTTCGCATCAATTTATACAATATAAGGTATTTGAAAATTTCCACTCAACTTTCACTTACCTATAACATACTTTGTAGAAATGTTTCGAATGTGGTGCTCATAATCCACAATGGGCTTCCGTTACATATGGCATTTGGATCTGCCTGGAATGTTCCGGCAAGCATCGCGGACTCGGAGTTCATTTATCTTTCGTTCGTTCCATCAGTATGGATAAATGGAAAGACTTGGAATTAGAGAAAATGAAGGTAGTGTTGCTGTAATTTTGATTTATTGAGATTTCAGACTAAATTATAAATAAAATTAAATGGAACTTTCTGCTCTTAGGTTGGTGGTAATCGCCGTGCTAGAGAATTTTTTGACTCGCAAGATGATTGGGATGAGACTATTCCCATTCAGAAACGATACGGTTCAAGAGCTGCTGCTCTTTACAGAGATAAAGTATGTCATGTGTGAATATTTATCGTCGAGGTGGTAAATTGTGTTTTGAACGTACAAGTGTTATTTTTAGATAGCAACACTGGCTCGTGGTGAAGAATGGTCACCGCCATCTGGAGACAGTAGAGGTGCTCCGAAATCCGAAGAGAAGTAATTAGATCGTCATTTGAACTCGATTCCCTGTTTGAAAAAGAACTCACTTATTCATTCTTTGTCATTTTTTCAGTTCAGAAAATGTGCGCAAAAAAGAATTAAAAAAGAAATCCAATCAGAGTCGTACGATAGCGAAAGAAAACTCAACGTCAAATTCTAATGCATACTCACCGGGTTATAATAGTTACCAAAATAGTGATATTTCTGCCGCTAAGGAAGCCTTTTTTGATAGAATTCAAATGGAAAATGCTTCAAGACCAGAGTAAATGATTATTCAAATTTTTCTTGAACTTCAGTACTACAAAATGACTTACACTCAAAATATTTTTATTATTTTACAGAAATTTACCTCCGAGCCAAGGTGGAAGGTATACCGGTTTTGGTAATACTGTCTCCACTCCGTCTGATAATACCGCTTTAAGGCCGAACCCGACGTTATTGCTTGATAATGCAGTTTCTTCATTGACAGCAGTACGTTAAAAAATACCGTTATTTTGTAATTAAATCATCAGTCGTAACTTCATCCCTAATATTTTACAGGGATGGTCATTATTTTCCGTATCTGCTTCGAAAATCGCTTCAAAAGCGACCGAAAATGCGTTGAAATTTAGCGAAATCGCTTCGAAAAAAGTATCCGAATTGAGCGTTACTGTCACCGACAAAGTAATTTTCAATTTTCCTTTATTCACTTTATATTATCACCTTAATCTAATCCTTGTTTATCAACAGGTTGGTGAAATTGGCAGAAAAGGATTCCAGGAAATTTCCGGCACCAATATGGGCCTTCCAGCGGTTCAAAATGGACCTCAAACGCCGACTGAGATACCCGAATCGAATAAATATAACGATTTAAATTTTGACGACGATTTCGATTTCAAATCCAAACCTTCGGCTGTACCAGAAAAACCAAACTTATACGTCGAACCGAACCGTTCTCAAAGGAGCGTTGCTGATTTAGAGCAGGAATTCGCCGCCGCTAGAAGTAAAAAGAATGCCGAAAAGAAAGTGCCCAAACAACAGGTCGACGATTTCATGCAGTACGAACCTGTTCGAATTAAGGAATCAAAAACTAAACAAAGAACGGCTGAAGACGATGCTTGGGAGTTATTAAACCAATAAAAGAATTTCCATTAGGTGAATTTTTCAAATTAAGCATATGCAGTATGTAAATTTGTCAACTACGTGGTTGTTGGTTTTAAAATGTATCAATTACGTTCTTATTTAATTCTCTACGTAAGTACGTATATCTATTTCGTTTTTTCGCATTTTTTGGTCATTTTCTCACATATCGTTGATAAATTTTCTCTGCTTTACCTGGTTATTTTGTGTGATTTTTTATCGAAATATCGATTCACGAAACAGGGAACAAAATATAAGCTAAAAAATATACAAAAATTGTGTATTTATCGCCTCGATATAAAAATCAATGTAAATTATAAAAAAGAAAGGAAAATACAGAATAAATAAATACAATACTTCTGAAATGCATTTATAACACCGACATACGTTAAGTTATTATTCTATTATTAAAACGTTTTATTTTTTTTATCGATTTTTGATTTTAAATACAAACGAATAAATATAACAAAGATACCTTAATCTATTACCACCTTCGACTAGGCAAATGAATTGAAAGAAAGCAAATTCTTACAATACTTACTTTGCCTTTCAAATACAAAATTATTACTTGATGGACTTAAGTAGTTATATCAAACTACACGCCTACCGCCGGCCCTCCAAATGCTGCTATAAATATATTAACGACAGTGATTAAGAAAATGCCCATCATTATGTAGTTGCCATATTTATAAGCCATTTCTCTTTGACATTCGACGCTGACATTATATCGCGTACTCATCAACAGCAAAATACCAACTCCAACCTGCAAAAAATGGTACATTATCCCGACCACTCCAGTGGTAAAATAACTCGTCAACTTGAATTAGCACTTAGCAGTAGCTGGAGTGCACGAAACACTACCCTAACTTCAAAATGAGATGAGCTACCAAATAATAAATCTCGAAAAATCAATTTTTCCCAAGTAAAAATACTTTTTTCGATTAAATTTTGAAGAAAACAAGTCCTGAATTTTTTCAGACTAAGAAATATCACAATTTTTTTGGTAGTCAGCTGGTAATATTTGTAATAGAAAATTTTCAAAATTAAAAAAAAAAAAAATTGAAGGAAAACATCTTATATTATGTAAGAATAAAAATTCCATTTATGACTTCTTCTTTTTTTTTTTTTGAAAAAGAAATTCTTACTTTTTAATGGAAACAAATCCCAATTTTTTAGATAATGCAATACTTACAATATTTTGGTGAATAAATTCACATTTTTTTGGTACAAAAAAATTGCAATTATTTGATGAATACGAAACCACAATTTTTTTAGTAATAAAAATTGACGATTATTTTAGTGACTTAGAATCCCAATTTTTTTGGCGAAAAAAAATTGAACCTTTTTTGAGTAAAAATTAAAATTACAATTTTTTTGGTGAAGAAAAATTTGCAATCTATGGCTGAAAAAAGGTTCACCAATTTTTTGATGACTACAAAACCAAAATTTTTCTGGTGACTACGAATCCACAATTTTTTTAATGAAAAAAATCGCAATATTCTTGGTGAAAAAATCAAACTTGTATGTGTAAAATGAACTGCACATTTTGAAGAAGTAAAAAATTTTTTTTGGTTCTTGAAATCACCAATTTTTTGTCATAAAAAATATTTTTGATGAAAAAATGTCACAATTGTTTTTTGTGATAAAAATTCACAATTTTTTTGGTGGCATTGGAATCCCAAATTTTTAGGCAAAAGAAATGAAAACTCTTTTGAGTGAAAAAATAAAAATGACATTTTTTTGGCGAAGAAAAATTCACAATCATTTGAGAAAAAAAAAAAAAAACACAATGTTCTTACAAAGATTCGCCAATTTTTTGATGACTACGAAACCACAATTTTTTTAATAAAAAAATCAAATTTTTTTGGTGAAAGGATATAAAATTTTTTTGGTGAAAAAAAATCAAATTTTTTTGGTGAAAAAAAAAACAAATTTTTTTGGTGAAAAAAAATCTAATTCTTTTGGTGAAAAAAATCCAATTTTTTGGTGAAAAAAATCCAATTTTTTTGGAGAAAAAAATCTAATTTTTTTGGTGAAAAAAATCTAATTTTTTTGGTGAAAAAAATCGATTTTTTTTGGTGAAAATAATCTAATTTTTTTGGTGAAAAAAATTAATTTTTTTGGTGAAAAAAAATCCAATTTTTTTGGTGAAAAAAAAATAATTTTTTTGGTGAAAAAATCAAATTCTTTTGGTGAAAAAATCAAATTCTTTTGGTGAAAAAATCAAATTCTTTTCGTGAAGAAAATCAAATTTTTTTGGTGAAAAAAATGAAATTGTTTTGGTGAAAAAAATCAAATTGTTTTGGTGAAAAAAATCAAATTTTTTTGGTGAAAAAAATCAAATTTTTTTGGTGAAAAAAATCAAATTCTTTTGGTGAAATGAATCAAATTTTTTTTGGTGAAAAAAAATCTAATTTTTTTGGTGATCAAATTCTTTTGGTGAAAAAAATCAAATTCTTTTGGTGAAATAAATCAAATTTTTTTTGGTGAAAAAAAAATCAAATTTTTTAAAAATGAAATTTTTTTGGTTTAAAAAAAATGAAAATTTTTGGGTGAAATGTACTGTATATTTTGGCGAAAAAAATAAATCTTTTTTCGGATACTTGTAATCGCCAATTTTTTGCCGAAAAAAAAGTTTTTAAAAAAGGTCACAATTTTTTTTGGTGATGAGAATTCAGTTTTTTTTTAAAGATGAATGTCAAAATTTTTAATAGAAAAAAAAATGAAAATTTTTTGAGTAAAAAATTTAAAAAGACATTTTTTGGTCAAAAAAAAATTTGCAATCTTTTAGTGAAAAAATAATCACAATTTTTTTTACAAAGATTGACCGATTTTTTGATGAAAAATGTATTTTATAATTTTTTGTTACGTAAAATAATCTTCATTTTTTGTCTCAATTTCCATATTTCTCAGATTTTTAGCGAAAAAATTCCCAATTTTCTCGATGAAAAAAAATCAAAAAAAAATCTCAATTTTTTTTATGTGAAAATGAAATATTTTTAGAAAAATATCTCCTTTTTTGGGAGGAAGCGATCATTTTCACATTCAGCATTTAAAATTTTTCATCCCGACGCAACCCTTTGGAGAAATTGCCGTCTCTGTACGTCAACGTATGCAACTTACTTGTAATATTAAACTGATGATTATTAAACTCGCAGCGATGTAGAAATACGCCTTAGATGTAGATCCGTTTTCGAAAATATACCGCAGTTGATTGGCATTAGCGGAAAACAAAGCGATATCCATTAAACCCTGTGTAAGAGTTTTTCTATTTCTATAAACATTGAATTCATCTGGTATCTATACAAATAGCCAACCAAGTTTTCCAATAAAATATCGCGCTTAGAATTACCATTTTTTATATTTAAAAAAAATACGCAAAAATTTTGTACTCACTGGGCCACTGGTAATTGTATTTGGATCCACGGGCATTGGAATTAATCTGTCAGCCGAATCTTTATCGTTGTCCGTGGCATTGGTGGTGGTTTTCTTATCATTGCTGTTATTCGTGGCGGCGGTTGGGTTAGTTGTTGATACAACTGATAAAGGTACATCGCTCGGTGACTCCATATTCTGCACATTCAAAAAAAAAAAAAAAAACACCAAAATTTTACGAACTTGCGAATAATGGCTGAGGAATCAGAGAAACATTACGAACGGTTACACTTTTTGAACTCTGAAGTACGACTAAGTGTAAGCACGTACGAGTCGAGCGAACGTATACGAAATAAAAACGTTATTTTTAACTCGAAAACATTCGAAAAAGACTATGTTAGTTCGAAGAAATAATCTGAGTCGTGTTCCTGCAACAAACTCGAGTGTTGAACTGAACAGCAACAGACTAGAATGATTTCCAAAATTGGAGCAAACAACACCTGTGCGATTGTGATTCGAATTACAGATCTTTTGTATGTCAAGTTACTAAGTTAATTAGATAATTAAAGCATTCCAGGTAAAAATACCTCGGTTTAAGTTACCACAATTACCATTGTGATTCAAATCGAGTAACGAGTGCGTCACTTTTGTGACATGTCCGCAAGTGCACGTATAATAGATGCAATCGCATAGACTTTGAAAATACTTGCACGGACTTCCTTCTTCCTTTTTGTCTGAAAAGCTGTTGCAATGTGGAATCATAAAGTAATCTTTTCTGAGATGTAGCTCGATTTTTTTCAGAAGGAGTGGAAAATTGTCATTTTTTAATAATGAATTTGGGGTTTTCTTTTCTAAAATAAATTCGATTTTTTTACTTAC
This sequence comes from Trionymus perrisii, assembly GCA_900050545.1. Taxonomy (NCBI): domain Eukaryota; kingdom Metazoa; phylum Arthropoda; class Insecta; order Hemiptera; family Pseudococcidae; genus Trionymus; species Trionymus perrisii. Next base: position 280 of record FIZV01010748.1, on the reverse strand, counting down.
CCCCGAAAAAATTGAAATATTTTTTCTTCAAAAAACTGATATAAAATGTTACGAATTTTTCAGCCCCCGCCCTCGGAAAAAAATGATGTTTTTTTCTCGGGTAGAAAATATTTTTTCATCAATAAAACAGATCTTTTCTCCTAAAAACTGAACGTTTAATTTTTCAAAAAAATAAGACTAGAAAAAAAGATTTTAAAGGATTTTTTTTCTAAATAAATTTAATGATTTTTTTTCTAAAAAAATTTAATGATTTTTTTTCTAAAAAAAATGATTTTTTTCT
>FIZV01010741.1:0-11674 GCA_900050545.1 Trionymus perrisii | reverse complement strand
ATCTTGTATGCCGTCTTCTTCTTGAAAAAAAAAAAAAAAAAAAAAAAAAAGGGCGGGGGGGGGGGGTGCTCTTGAAAAACATTTTTTAAAAAGTGCTGAAAAGGTACTGATTTTTGATTTGGAAATTTTGTCAGACACCCTGATAAATGATTTTTAAGTGATTTTTTCCGGGGTTTCATAACATTCATATATTTTTCACTCAAATTTACTTAATTCACTTTTAATTTTAAAATGCGATATTCAATGATGAATTGTTTCTTGATTATAGTTGTTTTTTTCAAATTATTTTTAATTTCCATTTTTAATAAAATTTTCAGTTTTTTTTTCAACTAATAATTTTTTGATTTTTAAAAATTTTTCAAACTTTTTATTTCCACATTTTTTTTTTTATTTCAGTAACTTTTTGTTTGAATAGGACGATTTTATTCTAGTTCGAGATCGTAATTTTTCATTTTTTATGTTTTGAAAAAATTAATTCAAACTTTTCAATTTCCAATTTTTATTAAATTTTCGATTTTTTCTAACTTTTTTCTTCTTTTTTTTGAATTTTTCCCCTATATTTTCAATTAATGTTTTAAGATCGACAATTATTCGATAAACAATGCACGTATAAAATGGCTCATTTCTATGATCTTGCTCGATGCATGATCTTGAAAAAAAACAAAAGACAAAGTGAAATAATGAAACGAATAAAAATATGTACATGTGAAACTATGGTACGATAAAAAACTTGCAAGAATGTAAATCTGTTTCACTGCAATGTGCGTAGGTAAAGGTATGCGTAGTTGCTCTGAAATTGAAGAAAATTCCCGACACAAAGGGCATGGTCATCGTGCTCGCCAGGTATTTGGTAATCGAACGATGGCGTCACCTTATTACCTATAGCTACTTCTCGCTCATAACGACGGCCACTGGAAAGGAAGGGGAGTGGGCATTGAAAGGAAATCGAATACAATACAGGAAAGAATAGAAAGAAGACTTTGGAATATAGATAGATATTAGATACTAGAACCTGGTTCAGCAAAGGTGATACGCAACTAGATAATATGTATAAATGGGTAATCGACCGACCAGCCGGACGTGCATCGAGCCCGATGATACTAATTATCGTAACTCGGCTTTCTATCGTGTTTGATACAAAGTACTCGTAACCCTGCATAGTACACAGTACACAGTACACACTGCTCACTGCACAACTATGTTCTTCCATCATGTGATCGGGTTATGGAGCGCGAAAAGGATACCATTATTAGAAGTAATGCGAGGAGAGCAGGCAACGTGTAGATTAGATACGTACGTTTGTATAAACTCGAGCTGCGAGTACTGCATAGTACGGAATGCAATGCACGTATAAAAAAGTGTACTTGGTGAAGGGAAAAGAGCGGTGGAAGCGGATAAAGGGGGGCACTTGTTAGGGTTTTTGTTCTCTAGGCAAATTCCCTATTGCATTCACTTTTGTTTACATGTATGAACTTTCAAACAATTAAAAAATTGGGGAAAAAAAATCAGTTGGAAATATAAAAAAAGTTTTTGTATTTTTTCCAGATGTTTTTATTCAGACTGTAGCTTTGTTTCTTTTGATATATTTTGGAGGTATGTGGAGGGAAGGGATGATTTCTTTGATACATATTAGGTACTTAAAAAATGGCAGTTTATGCATCAGCCACTTGTTGAAAATTTTTAATTTCGTAAAATTATTGGATCGTTAATCTTTTCCAAAAAATGTAATCTCCTCCTTGTAATAATTTTGAAAAATTTTTAGTTTTTGTGAAAAGGACAATTTTTAAAAATTTTTAAAAATCATCATTTTTGAAAATTCGGTAATTTTTAAGAAATCAATAATTTTTGTGATTTGGGGAATTTTTAAAAATTCAGCAATTTTGATAGTGTTTGGAAATTTTTTAATTTTTAAGAAAGTAACCGTTTTTTAAAATTCAAAATTTTTAGAAAATTTAATAATTTTTGATATTTTTGCATTTTTTAATAATTTTTTAGTTTTTGAGAAACTGACAATTTTGAAAAATTCAAAAATTTTGGAAACTTCTGCTATTTTTTTGAAACTTAGTAATTTTAGAAAACTTTTCAATTCTGAAAAAAACCCCTTTCAAAAATTTTTAAAAAATTGCGATTTTTGAAAATTTCGTAATTTTTGTAAAATCAATCATTTTTTTAAATAAAAGTTTTTAAAAAATTCACCAATTTTGAAAATTTTGATAATTTTTGAAAATTTTTCGGTTTTTAAAAAACTTACAATTTTAAAAAATTTTGCAACTTTTTAAAAATTCAATAGGTAATTTTTAAAGAATTTCAGTTTTTGAGAAAAGCACAATTTTAAAACATTTTTAAAGAGTGATGATTTTTGAAAATTCCGTAATTTTTGTAAAATCAGTCATTTTTTTTGAATTAGAGAATTTTTAGAAAAAAATTTCAATTTTTACGAAACTAACAATTTTTTTAAATTGAAATTTTTTTCAGCATTTTTAGATTTTGAGAAAATTACAATTTTTAAAATTTTAAAAAAAATGATGATTTTGAAAAATTTTGTAATTTTTGATTAATCAATAATTTTTGTGAACTGGAGAATTTTAGAAAATTCAGCAATTTGGAATAATTCGATAACTTTTGGAAATTTTTTAATTTTTAAGAAACTGACAATTTTTTAATTAAAAATTTTAGAAAATTTTGCAATTTTTGTAATTTTAAATAATTTTTGATAATTTTTTAGTTTTTGCAAAACTGACTATTTTCAAAAATTCAAAAATTTTAAAAGTTTTGCAATTTTTATGTTAATTTTAGAAAACTTTTCAGTTTTTGAAAAAAGGGCAAATTTTAAAAATTAAAAAAAAAATGTTCTTGAAAATTCTGTAATTTTAAAAAAAATGAATCATTTTTTTGAATTAGAAATTTTTTTGTAAATTTTGTAAAATCAATCATGTTTGTGAATTGGAGAATTTAAAAAAATTGAAAAATTTTAAGAAAGTGTATAATTTTTAAAAAAATTTCAGTTTTTGAGAAAAACAATTTTTAAAAATTCGTAAGTTTTGGGAAATTTTGTAATTTTTAAAAATTTAATAATTTTTGATAATTTTTCAGTTTTGAGAAACTGACAATTTTCAAAAATTCTATTTTTTTTTAAAAGTTGAAATTTTAAAAAATTCAGCAATTTTGAGAAATTTCATTATCTTTGAAAATTTTGCAATTTAAGCAGTTCAATACCTCGCTAGTTTTTGCCTGAAAATGTGAAAAAAAAAATTAATTTGAATTTAAATGAAATAGTAGTTTTTCAAAGAATTAAATCGTTAATTTTTGCCATAAAACAGTCCTCTTCCCCTTTGAAGAAGTGACACAGTAATCTATCAACTTTCTGATTTCCCTATAATTTTCCTTTCACTTCAGATTGACCACTGGTAAATAGTTCATACTCGTATTTTACAAATAATATAAAAATTAAGTACACTCGATCAGCTCTTAACGATGAGGACAAGTCTCGATGTCAGTCGAGTCCAAACGTAAATAAAAACCCTCTAGCAATGGTGAATAGCTCAAAGCTTGTTTCTACTAGTTTGTTAAAGCGCGCTGCGCGTCAGGATCAATACCAAATAGACAAGGTGGGGTTTGCGGAACAGAGGAAGTAAGACAGAGATGGAGATAGCCACAGAGTTCACATCGTATTCGTATTACCATAATGTTGTTGCTGTAAGCAACGGCTTTTCTCGATGCCGATGGACATATGACCGGAAGGATGCACTACCGTGTATTGAGGGATGTCCAAGAGTGTGCACATTGGACAACAGTCCGTGTAGTTGCTTTGAATGTACATTATGGCATTTGGTATTGGTATCGCTGGTGTGTGAAGAGGAAATAAACAGGAAGGTCAAGATAACCTACAGGTCACCAAATCTCCAGCTCGAAATTGACGAAAATATGTATAAAAATATGCCATACCAGGAGGATGGAGGAAGTATCCTTCTTACCATTAAAAAAATCGAGAATATGGGAAAAGTAAACAGAAAAGAAATCTACCCCAGTTGTCGCAACGAGAGAGAAAAAAAACGTTTACCAACATCACCCACGTCATTGATAACTCCTCGAACAAAGTGGACGGTTTGACATTACCTCTGATAAATGAATAGTATGCCGGCATTGGTCTCTCTGTAACACGAGTTTATCAACCCCTATGGTGAATTGTTACAGTTGTTTATGTTTCTCTCGTGGCATAGCAGAGCACGGTCATCTACGGTCAATGTTCAAGCAAACGAGCTCGTAGTCGACCAATGAGGGTAATATCGTGGTTGTTTGAAGGGATAGGCTGGTACAAACACATGTGGGTGTGAGCAGTCTAGAAGATCCATGGCTTACTATGGATGCGGTTTGTTGGGGGCATCGGTATCGCTAAAGAGAGAATGATGGAGTATGATGATAAATTGAAGGATAATGGAATTGATTCGATTGAATTGGCGATTTTTGGTAATTTTTTGTGCTATCTTCGTTTGTGGAAAGTTACCCTACGAGAGGGTGATCGAATCGGGACGTAGTAAAATGGGCCTAAAAACCAGGCTCGAATTATTCAACAATTGAAAATACGAATAGCGCCGCATGTATTCTTTTCATGAACTACTATATCGTCGATATTACAATACAAAAAGCTATGCTTGACGCTAATGAAAAAATTAAAACCAGAAGAACTGCTAGCTCTAGATTCAACCATATTGTGATTAAATAGGGGTGACTCTACAGTCTACACCCACCTGCTAACGCTGACTATTTGCTGGCTGTGTAATTGGGTGCCCGAGCCTGTACTCGAATGTGTTTTTTTGGGTCACTTGTTCGTCGTCGTCATCGTCATCGCGATCGAATTACGTACGTATAACTGAGAGTGAGAATGTGCGCTCGTATGCATGTGTATCGACAAGTTTTTATTTGTATAAGTGCACGACACGCGACGTATAGCTCCGAGTACGAGAAGTATGACGTGTTTAGTTCTCGTTCGAAGGGAAAGGAGGAATCTGTTTGTAAAATGGAGTACTACATGAGTATGGAAGTATAGGAGAAAGGACGAGAGAAGGGTGCATGTGCAATGATGAGACGATCGGAGGAATTACGCGGAGGAGCTGTGAGCGACCCTTTTATCGATGCTCGGTGCGGTGATTTAATCGACAATTACTGCTGTCATTGTTGTACATTGCATCGGGGTGACTGTAGCTTCACTTGGTTCAAGTGAAGTCCCGATACAGCTTTTTGAAAATTGAAAACAACGTTGCTTTGTTAGTTCTTTTAAAGATTTTTAAGAAATATTTTAAAATGTTTAAATAAAAATCTAGGAAAACTGCAGGGCAAAAAAGTTGATAAAATTTGTAAAAAATGTTGAAAATTTTTCTACAGAAACCAGGGAAAAAATTAATGAAATTGAATAAGTAAAAATAGTAAAACTTTATATTGCATTGAAATTTTTTTTGATCAAAAAATATTATTTTAGAATTTTGTCACCCTAGAAAGAATTAATGGATGAAATTCAAATATGTTCTCATTCGTAGAGTGAACTGAATGTTCTCTTGAAAAAAAAAAATGTGACAATTCTGTGCCTGTGGCGTGGTTATGTGCAGGTGATGCGAAAAAATGTCTCACAAATTCGTTGAATGATGAAGAAAAAAAAAAACAGGGTTTGTAAAATACTCAGCAGGTGTTTTGGGGTGATTGTGAGATTCTTTGAAGAAAAATTGGCCTGGTGGAATTTTAGTTGATACTCATATAAAAGATATGTAGCGAAATCTCGAAAATCGTTGAATCGTATTTTTTGATGAATCGATAAATTGGACCATAATTTTTTATAAAAATATAAATTATGGTTTTTTGAAAATAGCCTTTTTAGACAAATGATAATGTCTGATTTCGATAAATGATAAGCCTTACTGGACTTTTTAATTTAGGTTGTGCCAGATCCAGGAGTGGTAAATTGAAATTTCCTTGGGTGAACTCAATTTTTTTCAATTTTATTATTGTAATATTGAATGTGGGAATTTTTTATTCCAAAAATTTGAGGATTTTTTTCGCCCTCAATAAGTAAAAGATTTTTCCTAAGAAAAATTTGAACAATTTTTTTTTTAGTAGGTAAGACAAAAAATCGTAAAACTTTTTCTCCTAGAAAAATTGGAAGTTTTTTTCTCCAAGAAATTAAAAGTACCTATTTTTAACCCTAAAAAATTGTAAGGTTTCTTTACTTTTTCATTTACTTCAAAAAATTGTTCATGATTGCTTCACAAAATTAAGATAAGAATTTCATTCCATGAAAATTTAGAACTTTTTCTCCAAAAAATTTCAAAAATGTTTTTAATCAAAAAAAGTTGAGGAATTTCTTTTCTAAAAAAAATTGAGACAATTAAGATTAGTTCTTGAAAAAAAAATATCTATAAAAATGAGATATTTTTCCTTCAAAAAATTAAGATTAAATTGCAAAAATTGGAAATTATTTTGCAATAATCCAATATTTCTTTCTTAAATTTTTTGTCACTGAAAAAATTTATGGATTTTTGTATTTTTTTCTTTAACTTAAACCTGTAGTTACACCATGCGATAAATCGATTTTTTTGATGAATCGATATTTTGCGATTTCAATGAATAAATATAAAATCACTAAAATTCATCATTTTCGATAATACGAAAAATTTACATAAATCGATTTTTTTTGGTGGATCGATATATTTTTGTGATTTCGATGAATTAACAAATCACATTAAATTCATCATTTTTGATGAATTTTCGATGAATCGATTTTTTTGGTAAATCGATATTTTGCGATTTTGATGAATAAATAAATCACTAAATTTCAACATTTTCGATAATTTGATAATTTTTTCGATGTTGATTGTTGAGTATCTATAATTGATATTTTTTAATTTTGATAAGTCGATTTTTTTTCATTTCCGATAGAAATCATCATTTTAGTTGAATCGATATTTTTTGATCTGGGTTTCATTTTTGCTACTTCGATAAAATTTTCGGTTTCAATAAATTAATTTCTTTCAATTTTGACAATAATTAATAAATTTTAATTTTCGATAAAAATTACAATTTTTGATAAATCGATATTTTTCAATATCAATAAATCGATTTATTTATTTATTTTGAGAAATCGTTATTTTTCCACTCTGATAAAAAGGTGAATTATAATTTTTGATATTCGATACATTTTTCGATGTTAAGTAATTGATGTTTTTCAATTATGATAAATTGATTTTTTCAATTTCTTTAAATCGATAAATTTTTATTTCCAATAAATCGATCAATTTTTGTTTTCGATGAAAATCGCCATTTTTGACGATTCAATAAATTTTTCCAGTTCGATAAATCGATGTTTTCAACTTGAAAGAATCGATTTTTTTTCATTTCGATAAATCGATATTTTTTTAAGATTTTGATAGATAGGTAATGAATTTTGATTTTTTTTTCGTTGAATCGATATTTTCAAAAATGATTATTTGTTTTTTAAAACTTCGATTAATCGATTAATTGTGATTTTTGTTAACATTTTAGATACATAAGTCGATGTTTCGGGAGTTGATAAATCGATAAATTTATTTTCGAAATTTTAAATAAGTATTCGAAAAATTTTCGATTTTGATAAATCCATAAACTAATAATTATTTTTGATAAATCAATAAATTTTCCTTAAAATAATCCAAATTGAAAAAATTTCGAAAAAGAAAAATTATTTTTTGGAAATTCTGCTGAAACACATCAGTTTTGAAAGCAACCTGCTTCTACTTTTAAAATGAAAAAAATTTTATAAGAGCAAAATTATTACTTTCATCCAAGTTTTGGAAACGCTGCCTAAATTTTTAGGATAAAACATAACTCATAAAGCCTCAATGCCTAGGCCAAACCATTACAAAATGATAGAACCATATGATATCGAGCAAGTTCGCGATAATGAATTTAACCTCGTTCAATGCAGCGATATACCATGCGAGCAGGAAAGGTGGAGGGGTAGGACGTGTGAAAATGGATCCGCTGTGTGCACGTACCGTCCTATATATTGTAGTAATTTTTTTGCCAGCGGTAATAACTATACAGAATACGAGATTGCGCACAAGTCAGTTTGCTAAAAAATGGACATAATTTGCATGAATATACGAGCACGTCTTCCTCGACCTCCAGCATAACGGACGTTGCAAAAAGGCGCGAAAATATATCGAAAAGTAGATAGGAAGATACCTCTTGGAGTTTTACGACGTAGAAATTTGGTAATTTTCCAAGCTTTCTAATGGAATTACCCTGGTTTGAAAGTTGCCAGAATGATACCAAAGCTTTTACCAAGATACAAGGTGCAGATTGGCTATAGAAGAGTTTTTTGTGTTTTTATTTCTACTGTCGGTTAATTAGAGACTATATAGTGCAGCACCTTGCAGATGGATGGCTCGTTTGGCAGGTGTTGTAAATTACCTATATACTTACGACTTACACATACTGATGGCAGCAGCGGTTGCCGTTGGTTTTTTTCTTTCTTGTGAAAGAAATATATGCATGTTAATAGTGTCTCGTTTTCGGTGCTGATGTTGAAGAAGGAGAAAAAGAGCGAGAGAGAGATGAGAATAAAAAAGGATGGAATCGATGTAAGACAGTTTGACTGCACCAACCGGTGGCAGAAGCTGAAGAAAACTACACATATAAAGAAGAAAGATAGCACGTGCCCGGTGTTTTTCCCTATAAGTAACTTTACAGCTGCTCTGTGCAAACGTTCATATGTTGCTTGTATCTTGTATCTTCGAGGTGCTAAGTAAATCTTACGACATGATGGAAATGGTCGAAAATGTATACTCGTGTTTAAGCAAGAATATTACTATAAAAAACCAAGCATCGAGAGCAGAGGTTACGAAGACGACGAGACATGACAGATGCTCGCCTTGTTCTTGTATTTTGTTGCTCGTCTTTCCTTCTCTTTTCCTTTCCTGATGGCTGATGGCGATTGCTTAGACTACGATAGCCGTTGGCTATGTGGCGCTTTTAATGTCGTCGATACGTGTGTAATCAGTAATTATTTACTCCACATATAGGTATATTAAATTTTAATGTGGTCTTTGCGTGTTGACGGAGACCAGAAAACTTGGAACGAAGGTGTTAATGACATATTTGCTCTTCTGTTTTGTTCTGTTACAGTCGAAAGGAACGTCCCTTCAGAGGCTAAGTAAACATCCGTCGCGAGGCTTACTCAGGCATATTCTGGCGCAAGTTTACAATTCAGCAGTCACCGATCCGGACAAGTTGAACCAATACGAGCCTTTTTCGCCTGAGGTAAGTCGATTGTAGGCCGATTGTGGGAGGTTTAGTGTATCGACTGGGTAGGGAGAGCATGTTTTTTTTTTTGATTGATGGCTAAGGTCGATAGAGATCAGGACGGAAGTTGAAATTAATGAATTGGTGACCGCAGAAGGCAGGTAGATGAGCTGTGTGATTAAAATGTAGAGAGTGAGGTCTGGGTGCTGCTGATCAGCGACGTGTTGGAGGAAAGATTTGTTGGCAAATTATGTCGGAGGAAGAAAAATTGATTAAAATGATGTGAAAAGGAAAAATTACCAAGTAATTGTTGCCAAATACCGTTAATTACAATGTTTTTTTATTTAATTTTTTGTCAGTCATCTTTCTTTCTTTTTTTTTTTTCAATAATTTTTCAAGTTTTTATTTTTTATCAAATTTTTATTTTCTAACATAAATTTTAGAATAGGTAATTATAGATTTGCTTTAATTTTTAATTTTATCCAATTGATTCTTTTTCTTGGACTTGAAATTTTTTCAATTTTTCCAAATCTTTTGACTTTAAAAAAAAAAAAAAATCGCAATTCGATTTCAGTCCTTTCTTAATATTTTTCAATACAAAATGTTTTTTCAACCATAATTTGCTTGAATTTTTTTTATTTTGATATTCATTTCATTTCTTCAAGTAATTGAATTCTTTATTGTTTTGAGTTTAATTCCATTTAATTTTTATTATTTAATGTTTCGATTGTGATTTTTTTTTTAAATTTTGGTTTCATTCCAATTTTCATTTTTTCAAATTTCAATTTTGAGTCAAATTTTCGACTTAAATGTTTTTCCTCAAAATTCATCTGTTGATTTCCATTTTTTCTTGAAAATGTTTTTTTACACCCTTTTCCCCCTTTCTGGTATTTCCCCCCAATTTTACTTTTAAAATTTTTTTACATTTTTAAACTTTTATTCTAATTTCCCTTTTTTGATTTGGGTATTTTGTTTTCTAATTTTCCACTTCTGATTTAATCATTCAATTGCCAATTTTTTTTTCAATTTTTCGATATATTGATCCTGTTTTAGTTTTTAGTCTTAACTAAATTTTTTATTCAAATTTCTTGATGATTTTTCATTCTGGTATTTTTTTCTAATTTTCAGTTGTTTTCGATTTTTTTTTTCAAATTGATCGTCCGATTGTTATTTTTTTTCTCAAATTTTCAATTTTCCTTCAATTTTTTAAATTTGCATTTTGATCTACATTTTCGGGTTTCTCTTTCTGACCTTTTTCTCATAATTTACCTTTTTTTTTTCAAATTATTTTTTCGATTTTTAGTTCTCTACTTTTCAAACCTTCAATTATTTTGGTTCCATTTTCTGTTTTCTTATTTTTTTCATTCAGGCGTTATCTTTAAAATTTGCGATTTATTTCAACTTTTTGCAACATTTTATTTTTTTATTTATTAGAAATTGAGTCAATTTTCTATTCAATTGGATTTTTTCAAATTTTTACAATTTCGAATGTTTCAAAAATTTTTATTTTATTCCAATTTTCACTTTTACGAATTTCTAAAATTTTGATTTTGATTCTAATTTTCAGTTTTTTTTTTTTAAATTGATTTAGGTATTTCAATTTTTTTGTTCGTGTATTTTTTCTATTTTTTCTGTCAATTTCCATTTACTTCAATTAATACCTATATATTTTTATATTTTTTTTTATTATTTATATGTTTTTTTTCTTTTGGGAATTTTAAAAATAATTTTCCATTGTTTCGATTGTCAATTTTTTTCAACTTTTTAAAGTATACTTTTTCCTAAATTTTTGGCATTTTTATTTTCATTGATATTTTTTTTCTTAGGATTTTTCTTTTGAATAATTTTTTTTTCAAAATTTTCAGTCTTGCCAAATTTTTAAAACTTTACTTTTATTTTCAATTTATTTTTATTTTTTTTCATTCGCGTATCTTCTTTAAAATTTTTCACCAATTTCAATTTTTTTTAACATTTAATTTTAAAAAATTTTCCTCAATTTTTTGAATTTTAAATTTTGTTGTTTTTTTAAATTTTTTTTGAGAATCAAGTATTTATTTTTCTGATTTGATCATTTCGATTGGCATTTTTTCAATTTCCACTGTATCTCAATATTTAAAATTTTTATTTTTATTCAAATTTTATTTTTTTTGTTGATGTAGGTATTCTTTTTTCTAATTCGAAGTTTTTCCTAAATCTGAATTTTTTCGAATTTTGTATTTGAAATTTTAACGTCGCATACTACAATCCCCCTTTTTTGTTAAATTTTTTAAACTTTCGTTTTGGTTTCAATTTCCTATTTTGTTGTTCAGGCATTTTTCGTTTCAATTTTTTTTTCTTTCAATTATGTACTATTTTTTTTTAATTCTCAAATTAATTTCTATCTATTTTTTTTAGTTTTCATTTT
>FIZV01010729.1:0-21264 GCA_900050545.1 Trionymus perrisii | reverse complement strand
AAAAAAATTTAAAAAAAAAATTTTAAAAAAAAAAGCCCTTTTTTTTTTTTTTTTTTTTAAAAAAAAAAAAAAAAAAAAAAAAAATGTGATTTTTGCAGTCGATGTTCAAAAACTTGGTAGAATATAATTTTTTGAGGTAGGCAGTTCTAAATTTTTTTTTTTACAATTTTTAAAAAAATTTCAGCAAATTAATTTTAAGTGAGATGACTTTCTATTTTCCACTTCTCTCCCCCCTTCTTCTCGTAAAATTTTCAAAACAGCCATTTGAAGATCCCTTCACCCTTATAATTCTATTTTCATTAGTAGGTAGATAGGTAGTAGGTACTTACCTACCCAAGAAAAACTAGTCCAATTTGGAGTACCGTACCTCTACTTATGTATCTTTTCACATTTTTTCAATGAAATGCTCAATCTTATAAACTACTCTACGGAAGCTAAGTAGTTCTTTGAAGACGAACTTGTTCCTGCACGAAGATATATCCCAATTGAGAGAATTACTAAGCGGTTATTTTCGTTTAATCTCCGGGGTACAGTTAAACGCTAATTTTTTACCGCTCATAACGTTTGACTTCTTGATAGTATTCTTAATCTGAGTGATGTTAATTGTGCATTAAATATTCTTTAATGTTGACATGACATCTTTAAAGGGTTAAACTTGGTCTGAGACATGTTATACTTTTATGGTCGATTCCGGAATGTACCACTGTATCTATTTGTATATGTCTTTTTCCGGAGTAGATTTTTGTCAATGGATTCGCTCTGAACGCGCCAAAAAAAAATCCAGAGAGATTATAGGTACCTACTTATTTCTGCTGGAATAATAAATAGCTAATTATTTAATTAATAAAACAGATGTCGTCGAACTTGAAACATTGTTACGTTCAAAATATATGTATGAGTCATCAGAAATGCAATATAGTAAGTTGAACGTACCTATAGAGTATGGTCGAGTTCCTTATCAGGAGATTGTTTCACCTACCTATGGCACTGTTTAGAAATTACGACAACGCACCCGTAGGACATTCACATTACAGCGAAATATAGTCTTAAAAATCAAAACATTTCACCGGCTGTGTTTTCATAATTTCCTGGCTAGTTTACCAAACAACTCGGAAAATTTGCTGTTACAAATCAAAACAATTACAGATGGACGACCACGAGCTCTCTCAAAACTCATACACCGGCGATGACGAAAATGCACCTTTGTACGTTGTAACGAAATTAATGTTTATAAACAAATTCGAAAGATATAATTACATTTTGGAGAAAAATCCTAATCCTCGTGTTAAAGAAATATTTGCCATTGTCGACTTTCTTTGATCTGGTACGAACATGAGGTGCGATACAAAGATAAACAAATTTGTCGGTATGTCTCTTCGAGGTACTCGATGTATCGCCATTGCTGTTTTTTCGAAACAAAAAAAATTATATCGCTCGAAATATGTTGGTAACATTTTGACAATACGGTTTTACATAACGGAATGGTTGGCATGTTGTCAACAGCAAATGTATTTTAATTACTAGACAGTTTATTATACAAGCATTTCTAACTCAATAAATATATCAAGCTTTTAAGCCAGTCGAATATATTACCAAAAATTAGTCTGACACGTTTATAAATATAACCGTTTAGTTTTTATAACATGAGATTTTAAAGTGAGCTGCTGTGTACCAAAGATATATTACACAGTGTGCTCCTCATCCAGTTAACTTTTATCACCATTTACCTACATTTACAAATACCTACGAAAATATATATGTACAATCAAAATCGACTGTTTATTTTTACAAGCCGAATGAAAAACCCACGTGACAATACCTTGAGCGAAACTTCCCCTGTATTTTGAAACGCGAATACGAAAACACACACTTGGCAATAACAAATATAGTTTATTCGATATTATAGATATTTGTATGTGCAATAGAATTTCAAATCGTGGCCAGAAAAAAATCCATACCTAACTAAAATCACGTATTTTACGACAAAAATATATTTGACCAATATTATTTCTACAGTCTAACTTATACGACCATCGTAAATTATGTAAAAAAAAATAATACCATTCTTATGACAACATTTGGGTAGTGGCAATAACTATGCATTTTATGAGTTCACGCTTAGTGATCTGCTTTGTGAATGATGTAAGTGAAAATGGTCTATAAATTGTCATGTTCCTATAAGTACCTAACTACCTACTCCAAACCTAGTAAAACTTATTTCTCTGTTATATTACTTCGGTTGCAGTTTTATTGCTATTAAAATGCCAAATTTTGATTCCATAACCTTGCTTCCTCTCCAGTATTTTGGTTCAATTTTTCATTAATCTTTGCAAAATAATAATAATAATTACCTTGGGAACTCGATTTGTTCTTGAAGTTGTGGCGGGTTAGAATTTTTTTTTAAATGTTGAATGCGAGAATAATTATTTTGCCAAGAAAATAGAAATCCAAAAAATTGATATATTTTTTTTTTCTTGAAATAGGAAGAGATTTTTGCAGAAAAAATACGATTTTTTTTCTCTCTCTCTCTCTCAAAAGTCAAAAAATAAATAAAGAAATAGGTAGAAAATTTTATTAAAAAAAGAGGGTATTTTCCAGTGTTTTTTGGGGGAGGGGGGTGTTTGTAATTATTGGATTATTACACCCTTCAGGATGGGGCCTCTGATGGAGTTGGTGAAATTGTTTTTTGAATTAGGCTGATAAATTTTTGAATTTCGAGAGGGAACAGATTCTTTTTAAAATCAAGTTTTTTTTGCATAAAAATTGAGCGTTTTTTTTCTACCAAAGAAGACAAAGAAGTTGAAAACTTTTTTACACTCAAAATCAAAAAATGTTGGAATTTATTTTCCAAAAAAATTGAGATTTGAAAAATCGCCTGAAAAAAAATCTACTGAAAATAAAAAAATAAAAATAGAACATTTTTTCCCCTCAAAAATATCGTTTTGAAAACGATATTTACCACCTAATCTAATTTCGTTGTAAAACGTTTAAAAAGACTAAAAAACGAAAAAAAAGAGGAAAAACGGAAAAACGAAAATTTTTAGGCAAAACGAAAAAAAAATATTTTTTTTGGCAAAACAAAAAAAATAATGAAAATTTTTAGGCATAACGACTAACGTTAAATGTAACGAAAAAGCTTGGAGATGAATAGATACAACAAAAACGAAACGAAACGATATTTTTTCTGTTAGGTACTTACGTATAACGTAACGTAACGAAAAACGTGACGAAAAATTTCGTTCCGCCATTAGCCATTACTACTGTTTTTTTTTTTTTTAAATACTTTTTGATGTAATATCTCAGTTTCTACTTTCTAATTTTCTATTAGATGAAATTTTAGTATTTTTGCGAAATTTAAAATTTTTTGTAAATGTCATAGTTTATGAGTTATTAGCTTATTACAAAAAGTAAATAGAAAAAATAAAAAAATATAAAATACGCTAAAAGAAGAAAAATATGGCGGACCAACGCCAACGTACCTTATTATCGATTTATCGATATCGCCCGCCATCCATATTTGGATTTGCGCGTGCGCACGCAGCTCAATATCAACGGACGATTGTTGATATTTTGGTGATAAAATTTGTGAAAAAGTGAGTGATTTCCAAGTGATTTTGTGTTTTAGAAATGATTTCTTAAATTTTCTCATCGATTAACTTATTAAAAGCATATTGCATCTGGTGAAGATTTGCACAAGTCATCCAAGTACTTTGTTACCATCAACATGACATCCGCTCTGTATTTGGAGCATTATTTAGATAGTAAGTGGTTGCAGAAAATAACAGCTGATAAATTGACAAAATCGGCGTCCTCACCGAAGTTGTTTTTTCAGGTTTGGATAATTTACCTGTAGAATTACAACGCAACTTCAAACTAATGAGAGAGTTGGATTCTCGAGCACAAGAGTTAATGAAACAAATCGACAAAACTGGCGACGATTACCTAAACAATATCAAGATCTTTAGCACCGAAAAGAAGAAAGAACATATGAATGAAATTCAAAAACTGTTCACCAAAGCCAAAGAATATGCCGACGATAAGGTTCAGTTAGCTATACAAACATACGAATTGGTAAGACGGTTGAATATTATTTGTAATTTCTTTTCTCTTGGGTTTAACTAACATGAATTTTCCGATTTGTTATCAAGGTTGACAAACATATACGTAGATTAGATTCAGATTTAGCTAGATTCGAAGCTGAAATTCAAGATAAAGCCATGAGCAGCTCTAGAACTCAAGAAGAACCAGCAAATACGCAGAAACGTAAATATTTTTGATAATCTTTCACTGCCGAATAAATTATGTTCTTCTATCTCATCCTTTCTTTTTTTGTCATTTTCTTCTAGGTGGACGGAAGAAGGTACCTGATAAAGACGTCAAAAAGAAGAGCAGCGGTGAAGAAGAAACTGCAGCCAAAGCTAATAAAAAGAAACAGAAAAAAGGTTCGCAAATACTAGTATCGATCATTTTTTTTGTTGGAACAAGTAATTTTCCTGCAATGTCGATTAGGTACTCTGAATAAAGCTACCACAGTCTCGTCGAGCAAAGTCGTCGCATCTGCCACGGAAACAAATTTCAGCGCGATATTACCTAATGTCTCTCATTCCACTGACGCAATTGATATGCCTGTAGATCCTAACGAACCCACTTATTGCCTTTGTAATCAAGTTTCATACGGTGAGATGATCGGTTGTGATAATTCGGACGTAAGTGGTGTTTTATTTAATCACAAAAAGTTGAATTTTTGACGTTTTCGTAACGACGATGTTTTTTTGTTTTAGTGTCCTATCGAATGGTTTCATTTCGCTTGCGTTAAACTTACAACGAAGCCTAAAGGAAAATGGTATTGTCCGAAATGTATTTCGGATAGAAAAAAGAAATGATCTTGATTTTCATATCCCATGTAAATACTCATTTAAAAAACCTATTTGCGGATGTATTTATAAGTTTAAAATTACAATTTGATACATTTACAGTATTGATCAGTCTTTCTTTTTTCTCTACGTAATAGGCATTTTAGATCTTAGACAACATTTCGAAGGTAATACTGTCCAGTTGTAGGAGTATGCAAGCCTGGTTTGGAATTGTTTTTCACATAAATTCCCAGTAGTCATAATATTATTGTGTAATTTCTTCATTTCTTCAGGATTATGTTTGTGAGTCACTAAATACGAATTGAAGCATCCTCTGGATTTGTATTCTGTATCGAACCGTGTATCATGTACTCGTGTGATATTCAAAGGTGACAGCCAAGACCCAACCGAGACATCTTCAGTCTTATAAATACTGTAAAAGAGATTTAAATAAAGGTACAAATTTTCCACAATATGTAGACAGTAGGTATCGTGAACAGGAGCAAACTCTTACTTGAGATGTTCGTGATTGCCTGCAATAAACTGAACCAAACGATGCGATAAAACGTATCCACCTCCTAATGCATACGGCAAATACCGATCACATAGAAACCAACTCTCTTCTTTCCATTTTCCAGACTTCTTTACGTGAGCCGATCCATCGAAAAATCCCCAATACAGATTCGCCGAATCATTATACTTGGCTTTCAATTCATTAACAATACTTGGCACACGAGTGTAAGAGTCGTCGTCCGTTTTTAATAAAAACTTGAAATCCCATAATTTATTCAAACTCACGAATGACTGCAGCAGTTTTGTAGTGAGAGCTTCGTACGAATCGCTTACATTTTTCAAGAATAAAATATCGTGATAAGTGATTATTTCCGCTTCGATCGTATGGATATCATACTTGAGGTCAGTCTCTCCGATGACAAATACATGTTTTACATCTGGAATATTTGTGCTGAGCCAAGTTTTACGAATTGTTTCTCGTTTTTCCAAATTTCCGGCCGCTGATAAAATAACAATAATCAAGTAAGTGCTTAATAATTTAGTGTTACTGAGGTCGTGATTGCTCGGGTTAATGTATGAGATATAACGCGATTTATCTAAATTTACTAAAATTAAGACAGTACTGAAAAATAACAAATTTAAACAAATTATAATGAAAAAAAATTGTTTACTTCGTTTCATTTTCTGAAATAAACGTTTCATTTTTTTGATAACTGCCCAACTCGTAGTTTTTTTCACCGGGAGAAAAATAATTATGTATCTGGTAACACTGTTTTTTCCAAGTCACAGAATGCATTATGCATAATTAATAGAATCGACTGATAATAAAATAGCAATTCTCATAGTTTTGATCTGTGACTGTTCGAAGGACTCTGCCCATCCATCACTGTTATCAACTGCACAACTGCAAAATTGCAAATTTTTTCGTAAATGACAGTTAAGTAAAGTGACGGTGTTATGACGATAATTATTCTTTAATCTTTATTACCGTGTAAAAATGTCGTAGAGTTCCATTAATAATTAATTATTTCCATAATTGAAGGGTAAGTGAATGGAATTACTTTTAATACACTTCCATTACACCGTTAATCGATACAGTTTCATTACAATATATGATTTCACAGCTCGAACGAATAACATTATGGAAAACACCGATAGTCAAGAATCTACTACAGCCGACGCCTTAAATATACAAGATTTAGTTAAAGATGGAAGAAACAAATACCCAGTTGTATGCGTTCGATGTCCTTCAAGGATTCTAAACTCGAACGCAGCGGATTACAAAGAAATAGAGGTACGTTTTACTCTCAATAATTATCAATACCAATCGAACAAACACATTCGTTTTTAACCTAGTAACTTTACAATCTAGTTTCCTCTACCGCTAATGACCCTATCCAAGGATAAAATCCGTAACGAAACAATCGATAAGGAGAAACTAAACCAATTTTGGATGGTGGCTGATAAATACGGCTTCGAAAATGTGGGCTTTTCGAATACAGTATCCGGCCTAAAATATTTAACATGTGCTGATTGCGAGATCGGACCAATTGGTTGGTTCGATCCTGCCTCTCAATTGAGTTACGTTTCCTTATCGAGGATTAAACATTTATCATAAATCAACGTTGTGTACTGGGTGATCTACGGTAAAAGGATACAAGGAGGCGAACTGCGCATTTTTATAATATTAATGTCTATATTACGTATGCTGGTATGCTAATATGTGTGATATACTACACTTGCGAGTGTCATTTTTCTTTTACTTATCCCGAATTTAATGCGTCTTCCAATTCTGTTCTTGAGTGGTTTGACATTCCTCATGCAACATTACCGTCTATAAATTTCTACACGAATTGATCCGATCATAATTTACAATTCTTTTCAAATCAAGCTACTAGTCTGTTACGATAAGAGCTTAGAATTTATTTTTTCTGCTGTGTGAGTGACTGAGTGTACAAACACAAGACACTGGATGTGTTTGATTTTATGACGCAGTTTTTCATCGTCGCTTTATTTTTCGTACTATTTTAATCGTGTTTGTTATTTTATTTCCATACTGAGTAATTTATTATTTTTCATTTGCAATTATTTGATATTTTATCAATTCATTTGCGTCGAATAAAATCATTATTTCAAATGTTCTTTTTTTTTAGGCGGTTTTATGGAATCTTGTGTGTTTGTTCGCGATGGTTGCTGAAAAGTAGAGGTAAGTCAATGTGTTATTTTCTAATTAATATTTATCTATCATTCGATTCTCAATCGAGTGAGAGAAATTGAAAACCATAAGTTTTAGGTCGTATTATTTATTTCAATATAAAAACTTAAAAATAAGAAGGAAAACCATTTTCAAAAGTATAGTAATAATTCCCTTTAATCACGATCTTTTGGTACTTGACTAAATTTCGATTCGAAGCCTTCATCTACCTAAAAAATTACCTTCAATTACGTAAAGACGAGTAAAGAAGTACAAATTATAACAGCTTAACAATACCTCGAGATTTTTTTCAAAGAATTATTTATTCGGTACGATATACACACATACATAATAGGAATGACAGATATATGGGGGGCGGGGGCAGAAAGTGCAAGATAAAAATAATTTTTAACCCTTAATACTAGGTATGTTTTAAAATAATAATAAATGGAGTAAACGGTGGCAGCAGGGGAAGATGGTCAGTAAGGACAAACTTTTCAAAAAATTACTAAAATTTTCCACACATTTACTTAAAATTAAAATTTTTGCCATGTTGAACGAAATAAAAAAATTTCTTATGCTAAACGCGCTTAAAATTTTTTAATACTGAATGAGTACGAATGTTGTTCGGATTAATATACTGGCGACTTAAAATTAATAAAAAAAAATACATCGATGAAATTTTCGGCCATGTTTTGAATTCTCCAAGAGTTCATTTTGCTGTAACAATCAAGAAAAAATTAGCCAAGGTGTTGGTATTTAAGTATTACAGTCGCAATCGAAAAGTTAAAGTGATTTTATGATTGATTTGTAATCTACGACTTTTTTTTTTTTTTTAACGCGCTACTGTTTTATTTTTTAAAGCTCTTTCTTTTTGACGAGAATCCAATCCCTTTCCAAAAAATCTCCATATCTCTTTTTTCAAGAACCAAAGTGGAAAATTTTTCAATAAAAAGTTGTGAATTGCGATCCCAGGGAATAATTAACATAAATCTCGAGGGTCTTATCGAAATTTTTGTAATAACAACAATTACTCAAAGATGACCAATTTTCAATTTTGGTTTGAAACTTTTTCCACTTGGGGCCTCAAGTATGAAGATCAGGAGGTTTTTTAAAAATACGTCGTAGATTACGAAATCATAGCAAAATCATCGATTTTTTCCCATTTGCAACTGTATCTAATTGTAATATTTCTAAATTCGATTCCTTTTTACCTTCAACGGGATTATAAGATGGCAGTGCTGCTATTCTTTCTTTCTCTTCGTCAGTTTCATCTCTTGCTATCATAAGAGTATGACTCATTCCGCATGATACGTGCTCGATATAAATACCTTCGAGTCTTTTAACTTCAATCGGTGTGGTTGTACTTTTTCTCAGTTCTCCCAAACCCTGTTTAAAATGGTACGTTAGTTAATGTTGAATAGAAAATGAATCGAGGACTTTGAATAGAACGTACTAATTCTCCGAAAGTCGGACTCGGTCCAAAAGAAATGACGCTGTCATCAGCAGCGACTACGATACTGGTGTACGAGCATCCGACGCTGCGTACTTTCCATCCTTGTAAGTCTCGGACCGGTTTCGGGTACATGTTCGCTTCGCCAGTTTTCTTTGTCAAACCGAACAAGTAAACCATGCCTGGAGTTGAGGAAAAAGTTATTAATACGGTGTTATTCAAGTGCTCGGCTATCTTATCGTTTATTTACGAGATAAATAACACATGTACCGTGCTCGTTGACCGCCATGCTGTAAGACGATCCGCAATGAACGGATTTTACACCACGTCCTGTAGTGCAGAAGAATTGCAAAAGTCGTGGCATCATTTCGTCTTTCGTGTCAGCATGCCCTAATCGACCATAACCTCCAAAACCCCAAGAAAATACTCGTTTACGAGAATCCAAAGCGACCTGTGAACAGATAAGCGGTTTATTTGATGACCTTTGATGAAGATAAACATGGTGAATGGCGTCATACCGTATGATTGGTGCCACACGACATGTCGATTATCTCTGGAAAATCGACCGGATTTTGTCTGTTATCGCGACCCTTTTCCATGTATATCGATATCCTTTTTGGGACTTTTTCCGTATTGTATGATACTTTATTGGCTTGTGCGATATATTCACCGTTTGTGCCGTGTCCTGTAATGATTATCTCGTTAATATTACTTCAGCGATAAATGCTGAAGGATAACCGCGACGAGAATTACCTAATTGACCATATTCCGGCGATCCGAAGGAATATAATACTCCTTTGCAATCCAGAATCATACTGAATTCAGCTCCGCAAGCTACTTTCACTATTGGAGGACCGTTGTATTTAACCTGAACAAATACGAGTGTTAAGTTAACGTTCGAGCAGCGATGAAAAGCTAGTTTCGTAGAAACTTACTTTGGTGGGAGTTGGAATAACTAAATTCATCGAGTTTACACCGCACTGTCCCATTTTATTATCGCCGCAAGCGAATACCGTTCCTCTATCTGTACAAAGAAAGAATCAAAATGAGAGGTGTTTTGATATGAAACCATCTTTTGAAGGATACGATACGAACCGGTTAACAAAACTGTATGGTTTCGTCCGACAGCAGCACCAACAAAAGTGAAATTTTGTACGTTATCCATCGGCGTTG
The DNA here is from genome assembly GCA_900050545.1 of Trionymus perrisii. Lineage (NCBI taxonomy): Eukaryota > Metazoa > Arthropoda > Insecta > Hemiptera > Pseudococcidae > Trionymus > Trionymus perrisii. The sequence continues at coordinate 11,078 of FIZV01010729.1, read as the reverse complement.
GAATATCCTTTCGAGGGCAGTCTTTGATACCCAACTGCCCTTTATCATTGCGACCTGCCAGCAGATTATTCGATAAAAATCCAATAACATTTGATCGGAAATTCATCAGAACTCACCGAAAGATAAAACCTTTCCTTCTTCGGTGATCAGGATACTATGCGCCGAATTGCAATTACTAACAGCATATCGAATACGAGTTTGTTCTAATGGTGCTAAACGATGTGGAATGTATAAATTACGACCGACTGGAGTTTTGGCTCCTTTGGCCGGTGTTCGGCGGCCAATAGTGTCCCAGTTTGTGGCACCGCAGATGAGCAATGTACCAACGTGAGTCGGGCCCGGAACTCGCTGCAAGCATATCGAAATTTTACATACGCATGGGATAACGGTAGTTTACCATCTAATGCGAAAAACTGACCCACTTAAGGTGGAAATCTAAACGCGAGCGAATAATGTAGAGGGTATCTTACCAAACCCGAGTCTTCGGCCAGTAAATCGTCCAAATCGTCTTTATTGTCGCCTAAATCATTTTTAACTTCTCCGTTACTGGCTTCCGATCCGCTTTCGAATTCGCTATCGTTATCGTCTTCGGTCTGCTTTGATTTACGTTGCTTTCTTTTAGCATTAGCACCGTCACCGGCGTTTTTTCGTTTACCGCTAGTCGAAGACATGATTGTAAAACAAAAATTTTAATACTACGATAAAAAATTAGTAACACAAACAAGACAGCGCGATGCAAACAAAACCGACCGAGACAATGGCAGAAGACTCAAATCTCGCATAGAGAAGCCGTTGAGAAAACGAAAACTAATAAAAGAAATAAAAAAAAATCCTAATGCCACAGAATCACAGATCAAACTAAACCGCACTTAGAAAAATGGGTATAAATGACAATAATGAGAAAAGAATCAAAAGGAAGAAAAAAATAACCAAAGAGAAATGAACAAATGATTAATAGTCGAAAAGGGAAATTAAAAAAAGAAACAGTGTTACGAGATATGAGGACCAAATGAGGACATGTGTGAGCTAGTGTGAGTTTAAAGCTCAATGGTTCTCAGACTTCTCAAATTCGCATCAAGCATTCAACCCAACTTTTCAGGAGAAAATTCGTAATTGAAGTATGCGAATTGCAATTTGTTCCAATCATACGTCTTTTTCTTCATCTAGATACTGGAAAGTCATGTGGAATTTTTATTCATAATTATTTCATATAAGCAGACAGCAGAGAAAGCAGAAAAGTTCTGTCTGCATAAAGTATCCAATTTAAGAACCCATATTTTATGTATTATTTTCATTCGCTACAAGTCCTGCTGATTTATTCATTTTTGTAATTGAAGAATAGAATCCGGATGGGAATTGAATTCTTCAGTAAATAATTCACAATATAAAAATGTGAGAATTTCATTTCATTACTGAACGATACGAACAAATTTTGCATTACCTTACCTGAAAATTTTGAAAAATAGCGAGATTCCCACGTCAGTGTTGACTATTGATGAAACTAATAGTGTAAGATCTCTAATAGATAAATATTTTGAATTACCCTGTTTCCTTGATTGTATTCAGTTTAATTTCTGCTTAAAATAATATGCGTAATTAATTCATAATTAACTAAGCCCAATTCCACTTCAAAGTTCTCTTGTTCAGAAATTTTCAAACATCGCTCAATGGACTAATTGTACCATCTTCTTTTGGAATCTTCATTTTATCTACACTGATTTCTACAATGATAAACATAAATCATTAATCAAATGAAAAATTTGTAAAGAACGTATGATTTCCATAAATTTTATGTTATGCTAGTTATTGTTCAATAGTTTGGTAAAAGAGTGCGAATTATTCGGATAAAAATGTTTATTGTCGGCCTAACAGGTGGTATTGCCACCGGAAAAAGTACAGTTTCTGATATATTCATCGAACAAGGAATTCCTGTCATTGATGCCGATCTAATTGCTAGAAAAGGTGATTGCCAACCTACGTTTCATTTTTATACTTATTTACGAGGCGAACTCCTCAAAATTTTCCATTGATTTCTCGTATGGTTTAGTTGTCGAACCGGGTAGAAAAGCTTGGTACGGATTGAAACGAGCTTTCGGTGATAGTATATTCGAAGAAGATGGCCGACTGAATAGAGAAGCTTTAGGAGACTTGATATTTGATAGCTCGACTAATCGTAGAAAACTTAATGAAATCACACATCCGGAAATCTACAAAGAGATAGTATGGAGTACTATTAAATGCTTTTTTAGAGGTAAAATATCGATACGTTTGGTTGCATTCGTTCAACTTTTATTACATATGTTGGGGTATAGGTATTGACGAAATTATTTTTGCATTTTAAAATAGGACACCAATTTGTCGTCATGGACTTACCCTTATTATTCGAAACTGCTTACATGTTGGATTATATTTATAAAATCATCGTTGTCACCTGGTACGTAATTCTAATTCCGAATAAACCCAAACGAATTTAAAAACTAAATCTTATACTCTGTATACGTACGAATAGCGAAGAAGATTTACAACTTCAACGCTTAATGGAACGTAGCGGTTTAAAAGAGTCGAAAGCGAAGAGACGTATCGAAGCTCAAATGTCTTTAGACGAAAAATGTGAAAAAGCTGACTTCGTGGTGGAAAACTCTGGAAGCCCTGCGGATACCAGAGAACAAGTTCTTCGTATAATTGAAAATCTACGCGGTTCTAAACATCATTGGAAAATTCGCTTTATCGTCGGCCTACTATCGACCGGATTTCTCTCTATTTTAACACTGCTAGGACTCGTATTTCTTAGATGATGATTTTGATGCTATGGATTATCTCTAGTCTGATTCGTATAGTTCGGAAGGTTTTTTTTTTAGATGAGCCATCATGGTATTCGTTTTAGTAGTTCTTCCTATATTTCTTTTTTCGTGTGTCATTAGCGGCTTACAGTATTTTCACCGCTTGATTGTATAGAAGGCAGGGTACAGTGTTAGGGGGTAACATTTTCTTTCTTCATCGATACGACTGATGTCTATAACTGTAACGCTCATGAATATTATAAGCATTTTGATATTATTGTGGTTGTTTTAAGCATTCCAAAAATGTTTCAGGTTTTTTAATTTTTCGTTTTAAAAAGAGGTTTTGACTTTGTATTTCTTTCGTTTCATTATTTTGTTTTTTCTGAAGGGCCGGATTTTATTTCTTTTTCTCACTTCGGTATGTTACCATTATTTTGTAAAATAAATTTTAATTTTTATGCGAATTTGTTCGCAACCTGGGATGTATGAGTATCTTTTTTTCAGCCGATGTTCTGATATCGAAATCGTATATAATTTTCAAATAAACATGTTCAGATTTTGTGGAATTGGTATTATTTTGGTGCGACTTGTCTTCGATTAGTAATTTCTAATTTCGTAGGTATGTAGTTTTGACCAATTTTTAAATTTCACAATTAAAGTTGAGATAATGTATGTACAATGTACAAGGAAAGTCAGGCTCAGCAACGTGAAAGTTTTTTTGGGGTGTTGCTCCTTGCTCGATCTTTTTTGAATGATATGCAAAATTAATCAAATTAACGTCTTTACTGAAAAATTTGTACTTACAGTCATTTACAACTTGGAAAAAAATACGTACCTAGTATCGATATTCGATTACAATATTTTATTCGGCTTTGAGATCTTCTCATTTAGAAAATTTAAGTTTCACTTAACTGCACAAGTTGTAATCATTTTTTTTTAATACCTAATTTCCTATTTGTACACAATACGTACAAAGTGAGATGCAACCAACTAACGCGTTTGCTTTTATATTTATTTACAATATAAAAAAAAAAAATACACTATATTAACATCTATAAAAAGAAAAAAAAGTAAACAATAACAACGTAATTTCAAAAAAGAGCGAAAAGTGAAACTCGAAAAATTAGCGAACGAGTTGCAAGGAACTAGCTGTAGATAATAGATTTATAAAATACGAAAAAACTTTTAAATCAACAGGTATAAATTGACGCATATTTAAATAAAATTGCGGGTCAATGATTAAAGTAAACAAACTATTTTTATTTTACCCTTATGCCTGAGATTGAAAATAAATGCTTGGCGTGAGCCGAATTAAATAATATTCGACGATTACCTAATCAAGCAAAACTGTGGAAGTACATAATGAAATCGAATAGCCGAGCGCGTCTTTTTTTAAAACTATCGCCAAATTTTCACTACTCATTTATTATTCGTCTTACATTTGTGGAGCAGCTTCGCGAAAGTAGCTCTCCATTAATGGTGTTGCAAAGCGCCTTGTATGATGGTCTGCCTATTTAATATGGGATACGAAACCAACTGAGGCGTTTCTTGTTGTATAGTGGCGGTTAGAGTGGTGCCATTATGCGTATGAGCGACCGTACCCACAGGAGGTATTTGCATCGGAGCCATCGATACAGCTGCCAAAGATACCGGAGTGGCTGCGACCGCTGCTAAGCTAACTGGTACTGTAGCCACACTCGCTGCTACCGTTCGTAGCACCTGAGGCTGTTGCATGTTGACTTGACCCTGCGGCAAGGTACCGGTATTCGTGATGGTTACCGCCGGTACAGTAACGGCGGTCAGACTGGGTGTAGTTTTTTCTCCAATTCTTAGACGAGCGTTCTGTTCGAGTAGAAATTCATTGGTCGCTTGCAAATCGCCGTTTTTCTTCGTTAACTCAGATAACCTCTGACGGAGCATTTCGTTTTCACTTTCGAGTACCTGGAAGAATATACTCGATTAATTCAAAAATAAATCACAGATGTGAAAAGTGAATCGACATTTACCCATAATTTACGATTGTCTGTATTATCGCAGTTTCGTGAATTAGTTTCTGGACTGTGGTTGTGAATACGACGACGTTTACATTCGCAACCGTAATCCTCGTATTCGTTACGAAAGTATTTAGGCGGCTCGAACGTCATCTGACAGCAGCGATCGTCGAGTTTGCGGCTCATCGGTTTAACAGCGATCATTTTCGGTTTATCAGTTTCATAAGGCTTTTCTTCCGGTAAATGGCGAAATTTACACGATTCTCGTTTACATTTACCTATCATCAATTTATCATTCATCATAATAATGATATACGAGAAGACTACGTCGTAATATCCGTTCGATAGAGTTACCTTTAAAGTAATCTTTACAAACGGGGCCACTTTCGTCCAAGTTTTCGATTATCCTACGATAGGTGTCGTATACATGAGGTAATAATTCTCCAGTTTTGTTGTAATACTCTTCATCCTCGGGCGAGCAGTGTATAAATCTACATCCTAATCTTGTACATCCTCCGTTTTGAAAATCGTGACAGAAAACGTATACTTCTTTACCATCGTCCCTTTGTGGATGGAAATATTTACCTAGGAAGAAAGTGGAAATTAACCATCGAACCGAACGTTCCCATAACCTCACTAGGTACTCACATTGCTCTCCTCTTTTACACAAATTCCTCAAAAAGTCGCGACATATTATTAGTTTCTCCGTTGCTTTATCATTCTGCGATTCACATCTTCGACAAGTTGCCTCACATTCAGACATATTTGAAATCAACATAGGGTGTTGGGGAAAATTTCAACGTCGCGAAATAGCTGAAAAAAGATACATCAGTCTTCTTCTAAGAGGAAATCTGTTTCTAATCGATCGGATATAAGAAATCTCACCTGCATAGGTATAAATCTTATCGATTTACCGAGACGTTTAGAAATTGTGTTTCGAAAAACTTACTATTTTTATTTTGCAACGCAATAATCGTTGACCGAAATCGTGGAGGTTTCACCTTCTGAAAAGTTCCTCCTTACATGATATTTCGAGCGAAGTATTGAGTTAGTTTCTAGCTTTATTAGTTCACTAATTAGATTACTAAGTAGAATATAATGATCTAATTACATAAACGAACGAAAGACGTAACTTTGCAGCAAAAAGTTTTTGAGAAATAGAGGAAAAAAATTATTTGGAAATATCGATAAAATTTTCAATTATCGACTCTCTAATCTCTGTTTTTATTTTTTTCTTCAAATTGATAGGTAAATTATGCCTATTTATTTGTGATTCTCTTTTCTTCTCATTCGTAAATAAACCTCCATTCTTAATGTTTTGATCTGTGATTTTGTAATTTATGTGCTTAGAGAGTAAAAAAAGTAGAGATTTTAACGAATATTTGTACGTCTTTTTCTTTAGCAAATCTATGAATCAAAATATTGATAAGCTGTTGCATTTCATTTTCGGATTTTAATTTTTTTCTCCAAAATTCAAAGTTTTCCAAGTTTTCGGCGATGAATTGGAATATTTTTAAGAACGTGAATAATTGTCAGTTCGTCCAAAATCATTAGAAATTTGCGTTTTATTCGAGTGTAAACAAAGTCTTTTGAAAAATTCAACAAAAAATTCTCGGTTTATTCAATTCACACTTTTGTATTTATTTGAAATGATTCAAAATGAAAATCATCCGCGAAGGATTAATCAGTTTGTATTCGTTCATAAATACGATTATCTTGTCCTTGATGACATTTCCAATCTTGACTAATGTACTATTCATTTTGCAATGGCAATCTTGTATCGTATCAATACTCTTCGCTTATGTTTCTGTCAATGGATTGTACTGCATTTTTGGTGAAAGATCTTACTTACCGGTAAAATGACAACCAAGCGGGTTTAATTTATAGTAATTATACTGTATTTTTATGCACTTATAATCTTTTTTGTTTACAGGTGGTTCTAAGGGCCAGTTTTCTAGGAGGTGTGTTTTCTGCCGGAATATTTGTTAGCTATTTGGGTGATAAGACTTTGAGCATTTTTGGATGGTGAGTACGAATGCAATACTATGTTTATTGAAATGTCTTTACATAATACATTAACCTTTTTCATATTACAAATAGGTATGTTTGTGTGCTGTCGTTTTTCCATTATTCGGAGTACTTGGCTATTGCACTTACCAACCCGAAAACATTGACTACTGATGCGTTCATGTTAAATCACAGTTTCGCGTATAAGGCAGCCGCGTGCGTCAGTTGGTTAGAATTCTTCTTGGAATTTTATTTTTATCGAGGTTTGAAATTACTTACCTCGTTAATTATAGTCTTACGACATCGTAATCAAGCTAATCACCAATTTATTGTGTTTAGATTTGAAAAATCATTATTACGTTAGTTCCATCGGTTTGGTATTTTGCATTTGCGGAGAAATAGTACGAAAATTATCCATGTTTACGGCCAGTACGAGTTTCAATCATATTGTACAAACTGTCAAAGATCGCGATCATATCCTGATCACTCATGGAATCTATGGACTTTGCCGACATCCCAGTTACGTTGGATGGTTTTACTGGTCTATTGGCACTCAAGTAAGCAGAGTATTATAGTAATTGGTACTAATGGAGTTTATTCTCATGAAGTTATATTTTTGCAGCTAATTCTAGTCAATCCGATTTGCATCGTTGTTTATGCCTTCGCCAGTTGGAGTTTTTTCCATAGTCGGGTGTTAGTTGAAGAGGAATCGTTGATTAATTTTTTCGGCCAAGAATATGTTACTTATAAGTCTAAAGTTCCTTCGGGGTTACCTTTTATTAAAGGAATTTCGTTAGACTGATGGTTTACCGTTTAATTTTTTTTTCTTTTTACAATTTAATTGTAAATTTAATTAATCAATTTTTTTCTTTATGGGTACGATTGTGCATATACGTGTAATAAGTGTTTTGTTAACAGTAGAATCTTTTCCGGTTTTAATGTCATAAACTCATAATCGTCAATAGCGAATATTGTTTCTCGTTTGTATACTCTAATAATGCATGTTTTTGTTTATAATATAAATTGTTTATTTTAAAGTGATAATACTTACTGTTGAATGTTATAGTTACCAATTTTTCCTTGGAATGGTTCCTCATAACATAAAGAAAGCTACCGGTATTTGGACCAAGGGAATCGAAAACCGTGATCAGTTTCTCACGTCAGGCTGAGGAGTATTCGCTGAGATATAGCCCATTTTCGTAATCTTGCTTCACGATATTACAGCTTCCAGAAGACGCACGAAGTCGGTTGAGGAGTAAAAATGAACTTTATCGAAGTCGTAGAAACCAAATTTGAAATTTGTTTCCAGCATGGTTACCAATCACGCGAAATAAAATTTTCATGTAGCGAAGTTGGCAACCTTGATTCATAAAAATGGTAAATTCGAATTCCACGGTGTCGATAAAGCCTATTTTGACTCTTTAACCGACTTCATAGGCTTCCAGGAAGTTGTTAAATTGCAAAAAGTAAAAAACAAAGATTCTACAAAGATGAATCAGATTTTTGAAAATTATGCAAATTTAAAAGGGCTCATACTCGGCCAGAAATCATCGTAGAGCAAAACGGTTTGCAGAATCGGAATCAGCGTGGTCGAATTAGTCGAAAACGACTCTTATCTCGATTTTTTTTTTGAGCCCCAAATTTGCGAAAAGTGGAAAACGCGAGAAGCGCTGTAGGGGAAATGAGTAGGGTCGTACCAATCAGTTCCCCTCTCGTTACAAAACAATTTTTTTTTTGTTGCTATATTACAGCTTCCAGAAGGGCTACGAAGTCGGTTGAAGGGTCAAAATGGACTATATCGAAGTCGTAGAGTTCAAATATGACATTTGTTTTCAGCATTGTTGCCAACTTCGGCAGATAAAATTTTCATTTCCCGAGGTTGGCAATTCTGAATTTTGGAAATGGACTATATCGAGTTCTACGACCTCGATATAGTCCATTTTGACCCTTTAACCGATGTCACAGCCCTTCTGGAAGCTGTAATATCGCAGGTGACTGTTTTCTATTTTTTCACAATTTTGACGTCGTCAAAAAATCGAGATAAGAGTGGTTTTCAACTAATTCGACCACGCTGATTCCGAATCTGGCATCGGTTTTGTTGTACGCTCATTTCTCGTCGAGTACGAGAACTTTAAACTTTGCATAATTTTCAAAAATCCGATGTACTTTTCTTCAATTGTTTCTGCTTCCTCCTTAAACAAACATTTTTTCTGAAAAAGTCAATCTTTCGGGGTGAACTGAAAACCAACGTCGTAGGTTTTATTTCGAATAAAACGCAACAACTGGAATTACTTTATAAAAAAAAATTTAATATAAAAAAATGAACCGAAAGCAACTAGGCATGTTTAAAGGTAGTAATTAATTTATAAAAAAGCGCAGCTGTTGTTTGCAATGCTGCGGTTTGAAGACGTTCTGTATCCTTCTTAGGTTCAATTTCAGATTCGTTGGTATTTTTAGAACTGGAAGAGGACGGTTTCGATGCGCCGAATCCCCTGAGCGAGAGTACTTGTCGAGTAGGAATAGGTGTTACAGTTGAGGCAGCCTTCTCGTTGCATTTTTCACCTTCCACTGGTTCAATTTCCATGTCGCTATTCGATCTTCTCCGCCTTACGAACGTATCGTAGTCGTCGATGGCAGCTGGTATGGTAATGTCTTCGGTTAACGAATCGTTGATGGCGTTTTTGATGAATTCTTTCTGTAATTTTGAAATACGTGTAAGATGTGGTTGAAATTTGAATCAGAGGGAGGGCGAAGCAGAATCGAATCTTACCAAATTGACAAAGATATGATTAACGAAGAATAATTTTTTAGATTGATCGATGGCCGGATGGAGTAGGTACATGGATGCCTGAGAGAATAAAAAGTTACTCAGGCAGATTAACGTTTCGCCCGATTTATCGTAATTCAATATCGTTAACTTGTTGCCCACTAAATTCTCCGATGAAGGCTGTTCAACTTTCATGCGTTTGGTAAAAGCTCTCTAAAAAAATACATTTATTAATAATACGAGTCGAAATTAATTTCCAAGCAGGTATGCTGATTCTCTTACATGCTCCAGAGTAGTATAAGCAGCCAAAATAGTGAAATCATCGTGAACGTTGTCGGTATCTAATAAAAGAATTGGAAACGAAGCTTCGGCTTTGCTTTTGATTTTATTCAACCATCGGAAGTTCCAATCTTCCGGTGGCCAAGCTCCGCATAAAATTGTATCGATATGGAAACAAAACGAGGTTAGAGTTTGGATACCAATTTTCACCAAGTATGTTAATCTGAAAAAAAAAAAAATGAAATAAAGTAAGTACGAGTATTTTTTCAACGTCTTCTTTGGAAAAGGCTGAATTTACTTTTCAGAGGTGTTTACAACATCATCGGAGATATTTTTAACGTTGTCGGAGTCCTCGAAAAATTGAGCCAAATGGTGCAAAGGTACGTTCAACATTAACGAACACATTTTCGACGGTTGGACCAAACACGATACAGTTGACTTGATGCAATTGAATAATAAAAACTGAAAACGAACAAAAATTTATATTAAATAAAACAGGCGATGAGAAACATTCACATGGATCGTGGCTGGCAATTGGATGTCCAAAATTTCAAAAGTGGAATCGGCAGCACCTTGAAACTATGAAAATGCCAAAATTAAATACACGCACATGCCATCTTTTAAAATATGTTTTTTTGGTGGAGCAAGGGGAGGGGTATTTCATTCTTGTAGAGAAAAAAATCTTTCAATTTTTCTCAAATTTTCTTGGAATAAAAAATATTTTGATTTCTTTCGAACAAAATACATAGGTAATTCTTATTTTTAAAATGAAAAAAAATTATAAATTTTTTTAAAGAAAAACCATAATTTTTGGTCTCAATTGAAAAAAAAATTCAAATTTTTGAAAATAAAAATGTCTTAATTTTTTTAATCATAAAATTTTCTACAGAAAAAAAATCATTAAATTTTTTGTAAAAAAAAAGAATGAAAGAAAAAGAAAGAAAAACTCAGGATTTTTTTTCATTTTTTGCGGAACAAATTTTCATTTTTTTTAAAGAAAAAAATTCTGAAATTGACAATATTTCATTTGTTTGGAGTAAACATAAAATTTTTTTGGTAAAAAATGATTCAATCTATATTTTTAGAAAAATATTTTCCCCCTTTTTTAAAGAAAAATTATTTCTCATTTTTAGAAAAAAAAATCTGAGTTTTTTCACATCTCTTTCAGAAAAAAACTTCAAATTTTTTTGAATATCCTTTTTTACATTTTTTTGTAATAGGAATCTTTTCAAATTTTTTTAAACAAAAAAAATA